>LR749865.1:298136-311430 GCA_902729485.2 Mus minutoides
AAAAAAAAAAAAGAAAAAGAAAGGGCAATTTGCAAATTCATCTGGAATAATAAAAACCTAGGATAGCAAAAACTATTCTCAACAATAAAAGAACCTCTGGTGGAATCACCATGCCTGATCTCAAGTTGTATTACAGAGCAATTGTGGTAAAAACTGCATTATACTGGTACAGCCACAGACAGGTAGATCAATGGAATAGAATTGAAAATCCAGAAATGAACCCACACACCTATGGTCACTTGATCTTTGACAAAGGAGCTAAAACCATCCAGTGGAAAAAAGACCGCATTTTCAACAAATGGTGCTGGCAAAAGTGGCAGTTATCATGCAGAAGAATGTGAATTGATCCATTCTTATCTCCTTGTACAAATCTCAGGTCTAAATGGATCAAAGACCTCCACATAAAACCAGAAACACTGAAATTTATAGAGGAGAAAGTGGGGGAAAACCCTTGAAGATATGGGCACAGGGGAAAAATTCTTAGAACAGAACAGCAATGACTTGTGCTGTAAGTTCAAGAATTGACAAATGGGACCTTATAAAATAGCAAAGCTTCTGTAAGGCAAAAGACACTGTCAATAAGACAAAAAAGTCACCAACAGATTGAGAAAGGATTTTTACCAATCCTAAATCTGATAGGGGACTAATATCCAGTATATACAAAGAGCTCAAGAAGCTGGACTCCAGAATTCCAAATATCCCCATTAAAAATAGGGTACAGAGCTAAACAAAGAATTCTCAACTGAGGAATACCAAAAGGCAGAGAAGTACCTGAAAAAATATTCAATATCCTTAATCATCAGGGAATTGCAAATCAAAACAACCTTGAGATTCCACCTCACTCCAGTCAGAATGGCTAAGATCAAAAATTCAGGTGACAGCAGATGCTGGTGAGGATGTGGAGAAAGAGGATCACTCCTCCATTGCTGGTGGGATTGCAAGCTGGTACAACCACTCTGGAAATCAGTCTGGAGGTTCCTCAGACAATTGGACATAGTACTACAGAAAGATCCAGCAATACCTCTACTGGGCATATACCCAGAAGATGTTGCAACTGGTAATAAGAACACATGCTCCACTATGTTCACAGCAGCCTTATTTATAATAGCCGGAAGCTGGAAAGAACTCAGATGTCCATCAACAGAGCAATGGATACAGAAAATGTAGTACATTTACACAATAGAGTACTACTCAGCTATTAAAAACAATGAATTTATGAAATTCTTGGGCAAATGAATGTATCTGGAGGAAATCATTCTTAGTGAGGTAACCCAATCACAAAAGAAGTCACTTGATATGCACTCACTGATAAGTAGATATTAGCCTAGAAACTTAAAATACTCAAGATACAACTTGCAAAACACTAGAAAATCAAGAAGAATGAAATTAAATATGCATACTTCATTCCCTCTTAGAATAGAGAACAAGACACCCATGAAAGTAGTTACAGAGACAAAGATTGGAGCTAAGACTAAAGGATGGACCATCCAGAGACTACCCCACCCAGGGATCCACCCCATAATCTGTCACCAAACCAGACACTATTTCATATGCCAGCAAGATTTCTGACAGGACCCTGATATAACTATCTCGAGTGGGGCTATGCCAGTGCCTGGAAAATACAGACAGGGATGCTCACATTCATCTATAGGATGGAACACAGAGCCCCCAATGGAGGAGGTAGAGTAATTACCCAAGTAGTTGAAGGGGTCTACAACCCTTTAGGTGGAACAACATTACGAACTAACCAGTACCCCCAGAGCTCGTGTCTCTAGATGCACATGTAGCAGAAGATGGCCCAGTTTGCTATCACTGGGAAGAGAGGCCCCTTGGTCTTACAAACTTTATATGCCCCAGTACAGGGGAATGCCAGGGCCAGGAAGTGGAAGTGGGTGCGTGGTGGAGCAGGACAGGTGGAGGGCATAGGGAACTATGGGATAGCATTTGAAGTGTAAATAAAAAAAATAATCTTAAAAAAAAAAAAAAAAAAAAACCTAAGAGCCCAGCATGGATATCCCCAAAACCTGCCAAAATGAGAGCAAAAACCAAATCCATCATAGTCCATAGGTCTGGGAAAGAACCTATAGTGTATACTAATGTTACATTTGGCCTCTGTAGCTCCATTCTTTGCTAACTGTTCTTGCAAATTGAAGTGTGTCAACCAGGCTGTGTGTGTGTGTGTGTGTGTGTGTGTGTGTGTGTGTTTGTGTGCATAAAATACTCTTGGCTATATCATTTTGTGAATTTCCCTCTATGGCCATGCCCAGACTTTCGTTACACATCTGAGATGCAGGCTCTGATAATACAAAGAGATGGAGTCTCTTAGAGACCTCTGTCCTGTACAAAAGCCATGAGCATCAGGGCTCACAGATACTCATTCTGCATAATAAGACAATATTAGTTAAGGTTTTCTATAGAAAGATAATTTATGGAAAAAATATAGGTTTGCATATTTTATGTGTATATATATGTATGTATGTGTATATTTGCATAAGTATATATGAGTATGTGCATGTGTGTATGTGTGTATATAAAGGATATTTATTAGAGTGTTTTACAGGCTGGGGTCCAGCTAGTCCATAAATCAGTATCTAGTTACGTACAAGAATCCAGTAGATATTCAATTCATCAGACTAGATGTTTCATTGGATCTTCTGTATACACCAGAATACTGAGGTAGACTCTAATGCTAATGAAGGAATGGATTCCAGCCAGAGTGAGGGGAGGCAAAAACATTCCTTCTTCCATGTTCTTTATAGGGGCTGGGGCTGCCAGCATAAAATTTAGCTTAATATAAAGGTGTATCTGCCCAATTCAGAAGATCCAGATTCAAAGTGTGTCTCCCCCCCATGACAAAGATGATGCCCAGACTACCATGCTGTGTCCTTGGTGAACAGAGGAAGCCCAAGATGACCCCTGCCACACAGAGGCAGAGCATAGTACTCCTGAGATGACCCCCAAATACCCAGACACCTAGAGGCCCCAGGTGTGACTAAGATAAGCAAGTATATGGTGGAGAGAAGGACGAGAAAAAGAAGCAGAAGGATGGGTGAACAATGAACAGAGTCAGAACTGGAGACTTGAGAGTAGTGAGGAACAGGTATTTCGAGTTCCTGGCCCATGTTGCTACAGAGTATCATATCTGCATTCTTGGCCCTTCCCGAAGAGAGGTTATATTACCATCAATAGGTAGTGGATATCCCTGGTTTGGGCTACCACCTGAGGCCATGTTCTTGTCTGAGAGTCCTGTGGTTCTGACCATGTTGACCTGGGCATCCTGAGAGAGCTGGCCTAAATGCCTGAGAGCAGGAAAGATGGCCCAGCACCTCAGCAGTTGCAGTACTCAGGAGATCAGGCCACATACCTCTCCCAGGAAGCACAGGTTACTGGTAGTTTGTTTGCAGGGATTGTGGGTGAGCATGTCCCAAGTGTGTGAGCATGGGAAAGCTGGCTGTGCCACACATCTGCCATGCAGTGCTGTGGTTGAGGGAAAGAGGCCCTCCCTTTATCTCTTGCCACCTATGCCAGGTGGGGAGAGCTGGCCCCAGGGTCATGAAGATGGCTCTATTGCTCACTAGCTGCAATTCTTGGCAAACTAGGCCCTGCACCTTGCCTGGGCAATACAATAGAGCCCTGCTGGTGTAGGTGCAGGTAAACCTGCTGCAAGGGCATGAGAGCAGGAGAGCTAACTCTGTCTCTTGCTGGGTATATCCCTGGGTGAGCTAGCTGGATGGAGAGCCTGTCCTAATGGTGATGGTGCAGAATATCTGGCAGCTTAACTACCAACTCAAATGAGACCAAGGCCGAGATCCAGGGCTTGGAGTTGGCCTACCCCAACACGTATCCCATCTATGAAGCATGTGAAGGTGTTGACCAACAGATCTCAAGCTGCAGGATCTTCTTGACACAGGTCAACAACAGGGTATCCAACAGGATTCCTGGTGAAGACCCAGTATTGATAATATATCAAAAACCAGAGGTTTTGACCCAGACTAATGACTCATTCCAATGAAGTATTGCAAATAAAGAAGTGTAGACAAATATACTGTGAGACCCATTGAGATACACTACAGTTTCCACAATGAGTTTATTTTCAACCTTTTTCTTTTAAAAGGGAGAGTTTGCACTGAAAGAGGGTGGGTATGGAGGGGCATGAGATGAGTGAGATTGTGGTGCATGATTTGAATTTCAGAATGAATCAGTTAAAAAGTTAAATAAAAATTGGGTCTTTCCACCTCAAAATTTAGTGATGAGGAAGAAGAGGAAGAGGAGGATGAAGAGGAAGAAGAGGAAGAGGAAGAAGAAGAACAACAACAAGAATGACAAGCACAACAAGAACAAGAACAAGAACAACAAAAAGAAACAAACAAATAAACACACCCCTCCCAAGGTTACCAATTCCCTTGAGTTTCATTTAATTTCTGATGTAATTTTGACAGCCATGAATAACTATCTTCGTGGCCCTGGGTCACTGAGATCCACTTTTGTCCTCAGATTATGGTTATTTGATATCGTCTTTAGTGAAGTTAATATCTTCAGATTTGCACTTCCCAATACAATCAATATAAATTGATACAATACACATGAGCACAATTATTATTAAGATCTACATAAACCCTAAGCATGTATGGGCTTTTTTTCCATGAACTGATTGAGAATTACTGGTTTATTGGCCACTGTGCTGGGACTTCCCAGGGCTTGTGAGAGGACCAGGATGACATGGATCTGGTTAAAGAAAGTAGTACCCAATCACTACTCCTAGGAGGATTCTATGTCTAATATTTGGTCTGTGTGAGAAATAATGTTGTAGTGATTCCTAGTTCCCTGAAGATAATCTTTCTCTTATATAATACCTGTGTATCTCACTCCCTTTGGGACGTTTTGAAAACAATGTAGTGAAGTTCTGACTCAAAGAGTCAGAAAGATGGTTCAGTGGTTAAGAGCAGTTCCTACGAATCTGGGTTTGGTTCTCCGCATGCTTAATAAGGCAGTTTACAACTTTGTGAAATGCCATCTCCTGGGGCTCCACTGCCTTCTTCTACCATCCAAGGCCACTGTACTCCTGTACACAAATACTCATCTCACTTCTCTCTCTCTCTCTCTCTCTCTCTCTCTCTCTCTCTCTCTGTGTCTTTTTTTCACATACACACACACACACACACAAACATAGTCACATACACAGAAGGAGACATATACACAACAAAAATACACACATAAACACACGCACACAATTAAAGGGCAGAAGGAGTGCTCAGTTATTAGGAGCTCTTGGTATTTAGTATTTGGTAAGAACACTGCTTATTATGCCAGAGAACTTGTGTTTGGTTTCTAATGTCTCCATGACAGTTCACAGCTGCCTGTAACACCCATTGTAGGGTACCCGAGGCCCTCCTCTGACACCCATGGGCACTAGACATACAAGTGTTACAAACTCAAGCATACCAACAGATTAAAAAAAACCCACAAAAATAATACAAACTGCACACTGGATATTCATATAGCTAAGGGGAAGGATTGTAGGTGACATGCAAAGCAAAAGAGCCGCTCAGTGATAAACAAGCAAGTTGGCCAACGTTGTTTCAGAGAGTCCTTCTGGTCAGAAGGAACAGTGGCAGTCCCAGTTTGATGTAGGGTAGACAGCTCCATGGTGTGTGTATAAGAACTTCTGTTTAGAAATTGTAGGAGAATTTTAATTCAGCAACATGTTTGCTCTGGCCAAGGATCCTATCCAAAGATCTAATCCAGCTGGAATGCAGACAAACCATTAGAATACACTTTTAATCCCCAGCAATGAAGGAAAGGTTAGTTTTAGAAGTAAGCAGACATATTTGAAAGTGACATCTATTTGAGGGCCAGACAGAATGATGAAGTAGAGAAAGATTTGAAAGAACAAGCAGAAATAGCATATGCTCATCTCTGATGAGAACAGCAGGAAGTGGGAAAAGTGTGGTGTGGTATGTGGTGTGTGTATTGAAGTTTTACCATGACAGTTTTACAAAGTTAGATTATAGAGAGAACATGCAAGGCACAGGTGAAGACAGAACTCGCCAGAACATGAGAAGGAGCAGGAGGATTTAGAACATATTGCCAAAGTTAGTATGAGGACAATAAAGCAATTCAGTCATAATCTGAGAAAAGCAGGATTGAATAAATCAGTTTGGAAGATTAGATTGTACGGAGGCTGAAAGCTTTCAGGCCTAGGCCTAGGGAATATTTAGAACAGAAAAGGTCATGCTCTGGGCTCAGTCCAAGCCGAATATTCCTATAGCCAATGTTCAGCTTTCATCTTATATTATAATCTGAGTAAATACAAGTGTCACTTACAAGAAATCTCTACTTAAGTGAAGATGAGATTTTTACCATGGAAAGAAAAAAATTTAAGACAACCAGTGTGAATCAAATTTAAAATTTATTGGGAAGAGAAATTAACAGATTTAAAGAGAAAGAATGGCACTCAGAAAAAGATAGAGAAGACCCAACGAATAGATTTCAACTTCTCAAGACAAAGTTGCTATATCATTCATCTTGCTTTGATTGGGTTTACTCACTAAATAAACCATAGGAAGAAGTCAATAAGAAATTACCAAAATCCTCATGATAAACATGGAAAAATATATTTACAGCTCATTGGAAACTAAAGGTCAGTTTCTGATGGAGGTCTACCAGAACTGCCTCTCCTGACAGGAGACAGAGACCTGGACACAGGTGTCAGCCATTGAAAGAAAAGTCAGGAGCTTTTGAAGTCACAGAAGATTGTATCTCACACACTATAAGGAAATTACAAAGAACAAATTCTGATTGGTGATTATTAAACCATGATACCAAACAGGCATCTATGCCAACAATAATTCCAGTCTAGCAAGTGATCTCAGCTCAGGAACATGTTCTTCAAGTATTTTCTATCCTAATGGGAGAGATCATCAAATCTCTGGGCACTCACTGTCCATGCCTATGGCAGTACAGCATCAGACCTGTTAAGGGCCCACAGTGATAGGTCCTAGAGGGAAAATGTGTGAGAACCCACAATGAGTACCTGTCTTCCCTATTGCAAGGGGCTCAGAAACCTACTCCTACTTGATTACTGGCAGACAAATTATAGATGCCTATTTCCCTAATGTGGGAAGAGGGCAGCCAATGAGAGACTGTAGAAGCAGTAAAGTTATGGGAGTAGAAGAATCTCCTGGTCAAACCCCAGGGAAGTTCATTGAACTGTGACTGAACCTCCATAGATGCAGGAGAAAACACATGATGATTGTATATAAAAATGACTTAGTGGCCTTCTGTAGGTCTGTTCTCAGCAGGGACTTTCTCTGTGACATCTCTGTCTGTGGGGAATCAGAATCAGGTCTCCATCCCCTCCATCAAGAGGGCAGTGGATCTGTCTATATTTCCTTTATGCTTTATGATAAAGTTAATATCAGCACACAAGCTCTAGTGCCTGAGTGAATACATCCTTCCTTTAATGAGGCAGGTTAATTTTATAACTTGGCCTTGAGATCTCTAGGGAGACAAGAAATCAGACCCCAATCCCTTTCTTACCTTTATTTCCTCCACACCAGAAAAATGACCACAGTTCCCACCACCAAAGTTCCAAGAACCACACCGATGAGAATTGCTATGATGGGAATGGTGTGTGGAGTCTCTGAGGAGAGAAAGGAAGGAAAAGTGAGGAGTCTGACCCTAGCTCTCAACCCTCATTCTGCTCTGGATCTTCAAAGAACTCACAATTTCCCCAGAAGCAGAGTGTGTGCTCCTACCAACACCTTACCCCATTTCAGAGTGAGAGGCTCAGGTAACCCTTCATGGTGCACATGACATGTGTATCTCAGCTCTTCTCCAGAAGGAACCACCACAGATGCCCACTTCTGGAAGGTTCCATCCCCTGCAGGCCTGGTGTCTGGCAGCTCCATGTCCTGGGTGTGGTTGTTCCCATCCCTCTTCCAGGTCATGGTGATATCAGCTGGGTAGAAGCCCAGGGCCCAGCACCTCAGGGTGACATTCCCTTCAGGTCTTACATGGCGGGTCACATGTGTTTGGGGGGCATCTGATGGGAACAATTGAAAATTTAGGTATTTTGTACTCCTCTTGGGGCCTGAGCAATGCTCATGGTACCATCCCTGGAAAGGTGGGAGACTTGGATGAGGGAAGGAGCAGAGTCCACCCAGAAGCCTAAACTCGGGAACTGGATGATCTATTCCTTGGCATATTTTATAATAAGCATGAGCCAACACAGAGCAGGAGACTTTGTGTCTTCTTCTAAACATATAGCCTTCTGGTTCTGACTGGGAAGGGGTCTAGGGACTCAGCAACCCTGGAGTCACACATTCATTGTCATGGTGCATGGACAGTGATCAGGCTATTGAGAGGCCATGATACACAATCCAGATGGAAGGGAACTGCTGTTTAATGAGCACAGTGAACTCTCAAGGGTGAATGGTGAATCCTCTGGAGAGTCCCTCTCTCATGTTGAGTCAGGAAACTAAGGAGCTCTCTTACCCCTTTGATGCAAGAAAGTGTAAGCATTCCAGCTGCTCTCTGCTGAGTAGGAGGCCTCAGGGAGACTGGAGCTCCAATCTCAGAAAGCAGAGGGGTTCACAAGGGCGTTTCTTACCAGAGCGCAGCAAAGTCTCCTTTCCAAAGACCAGGTATCTAAGAAGCCTTTTTGTGCACTTCCCTTTCAGGTACGTCTTCCATATATTTGCATCACCTCCATTCTCCCAGACGTTCTTCACATATTCACCTGCCTTCCCATCTCCACTCCAGGAGCTCAGGTTCTCGTTCAGGTATACATAATCATAGTCATAGTAGGCGAGCCGGTAGTAACCGCTGAGGAAGCGCCCATCATTATCCACATTGCAGCCATACACTTCCTGCAGGGTGGGATAATCTGCCCCACCCCCATTCAGCCCCTGGTCACTGTGAGGCTTCTTACCACCCCCCTCCCCAGGATTTTGTCCCCAACTTAATTAAGCCTTAACTAGATCACAATCTGTGCTTCTTTCTGGTCAAAGGCCTCCAGGGGTCCCTTTGCCTATGGATGCATCTCTGACTTGGGGACCTAGAGTAGAGCTTATTTGGGGTCAGACCATGAGGACATTTATGTGTCATGACCTCAGAGGTGAGGTGACTCACCGTCCATTCTGTGTTCATTTTTTTCCACCATGAAGTGAAGCACTCGTCTATTATACTGTGACGATTCCAGAATCTGTACTGTCTCATTTTGCCAATAATCAGGATGCTCCTGTGCCATCCATGCAGCCCGAGATTTCAACATAGCCATTGGTTCTTTGCTGTCAAATACCTGATATTGTGTAGAGTCTACATAGCTAGTGAGGACGAACCGGGAATTAACCATGCCAGGCTCCAGAAATGCAGTGTTGAAAGTGTGCAGCCAGTGTGAGCCTGTGGGTGAAGCACATTGAAAGCCTGACTCTTCAGCCTGGACTCAGAGCAGGTTGGTAGGGAACAGAGCAAGGGTGGTGGTGTGTCTGTGGACCTGAGGTGCAGGGGAGGTTCAGAGGTGATCCAGCTAGGGGATCAGCAAGGGTCTGTTTAGTCAAGGGAGAAGATGCAGAGATGAGGATTCCAGGTGCTGTTTTCTGCTCCCCAAAAGGCCAATTCCCTCCAGTCCCTCACTCACCTTCACAGTACTGGTTCAGGTCCATGGCCACCAAGAGGAGGAGGAGTGTGCAGCATCCAGTGTTCCTCATCCTCTCTGAAGAGTGCAGTCTCACTCGGGACTAGTGTGTCTTCACTTTATAACCTGATGTGGCTGATGCTGATTGGCTTCTTTTAGATTTCCCAAAGGCAGTGACGTAGACCTGATGGGGTGTGTCTTGGAGAGATCAATTCCTGGGGTTGAGAATGTCTAGGGTACTAATTCCCCACCTTGCACAAGATCTACAGCTTTGTATTCTGGCATCAATGTCTAAGCACATGTCTGTCCTTCTGGTCCAAGTTACAACATCCTTAGGTCCTAGCCCAGAGGCCTGTAAGTCATCAATTGTCTAACATTTCAATGTTAGAATCTCTGTACAGGCTAAGCCTTCTGTGGAGACTGTGCTTATGTGGATTACAACAATCCATATGTACAATGGTAGGAGCTGGAGCTTTTGAGATTTTTGATTCAATGCAGAAATTGATTACTATCTGCATGTAAGCTGAATGAAAAGAGAAAGAACAATTTTCTGAAATGGTAAATGCCACCTGGAGTTTGTTTTGGACATTTCACATTTCTGGGGATCTTTATTTACATCTCCCCCACCACAGATCATAGGATTTTGTGTCTTCTGTTTTATTTTTTTTTAAATATATATTTGAAAAGCTAAAAATGCAGTTGCACATGTATATTTTCTGAAACAATTTTAAAACTCAGCTTTATTTGTATGAATTTTGTGTGTCTCTGTGTGTATTCAAGGGGCAGGTACTCATAGATTCCAGAAGAGTTAGTCAGAAACCCTGGATCTGGAGTTAAGGAACATGTGAACTGCCAGACCAAAGTCCTGGCAAATCAACTCTGTTCCTCTGCAAGAGAGCAACAAGGGCCCTTCATATGAGGTTTCTTTAGAAACAGCATCTCAGTATGTAGCCTGGCTGGGCTGGAAGTGGCTATGTTTACCAGGCTGGCCTAGCACTCAGCCATCCATGCTACAGGCTCCAAAATGCTTGGAATAAAAGGATTTTGTACACCAAGTGGGCTAATTGTAAATTTTTTTCATTGATAAGTCACTAACTGGGCACAGGAGGTACTTCCTCAAGGTTGTCCACACTCAGGGCATCAAACATCATTGAATCCTCCATTATTGGCTGCATTTACATCCAGAGGAGAATCTTGCACACTGAATGGATGCTACCTTTATGAATGTTATTCCAAAGTACAATGTTTTTTGACTATGTCCTTTATATAGAAATTGTGAATATGTCAGTCATTAATATTGCCACACATTTTCCATAGAAAACTTTGGAAACAATAAGAAGCCCCTAAGTTGACTGTGATGAATTCTTGTACTCAAAATCACTAAGGCTATCTTGGGAGCTTAGGTATTATCTTCAGTGTAGTCAACTAGGTAAGGGATCAGTTGCTGATGAATGGACTTTTTAAAATTTTTATGTTGTGGGAGAAACATTTCATTTCAAACTATATTGTAAAGGAGTCCAGGCTGGGCAGGAAGAAGAGCTCTACTAATCCTGTGTGGGAGCAGATGCAGGTTCAACATTTTGGAGAAATAGTTGTTACTTAGGCAGGTCCTTTATTCACCTATCTGGCATGAGGAGAGTCTAGACTGGCTGCTGTAGAGTTCTGTGAAGTTTGCAAGCACCTCTGTTCATGTCACTTGTAGTGATGTGACTCTGAGTTCAGTCCTGGCTGGTCACAATTCAATCCTGGTTGGAGGCTCTGTGTTCAGGGCTGGAATTGCTGCTCCGAGATGTCAGCTTCCAGCACTCTGCAGCCTATGATATGCCTGGAGGGGAGGTATCCCTCTTGGGAGTGTTGGAACAAGGTTCAGGTATTCCCTAGTGATCACCTGTTTTGTTTTCTGATCTCTTATTAATGGGCTTCCCACTGCTGCTGACATATGTGACACAGTGGATTATCCAGAGCAGTGGTTCTCCACCTTCCTAATGCTGGAAAACTTTAATACAGTTCCTCATGTTGTTGTGACCCCCAACCATCTAATTACCCTTTTTGCTACTTCA
Organism: Mus minutoides; assembly: GCA_902729485.2. Classification (NCBI taxonomy): domain Eukaryota; kingdom Metazoa; phylum Chordata; class Mammalia; order Rodentia; family Muridae; genus Mus; species Mus minutoides. The sequence goes on from LR749865.1 coordinate 309,834, forward strand.
TAACTGCCATTTGTATTTTAATCCCAATGTAAGTATTTTTGGATACAGAGGTTTTCCAAGGCAGTTGTGGACCTCTGGTTTAGAACCACTGATCGAAAGGCAGTGGGTAGGCCATTGTTGATAACTAGATTATAGTTAATTGTGTAAATCTACGGAATCCTTATTTCTCTTTGATTCTTGTAAATTGACACAGAATTCATGAACTTGAGGCTATTAGAGTATGTCTTCATAGCAATAGAAAACCTAAGACAGTGTAAAATAATATTGAATACTAAAGATATTCTCTAACAGAATTCTTCTACTGTAGCAGGGAATGTTTTGTATGCCTGTAATACTTGTCATTGGGAAGCAAAGGAGTTCAAGCCTTTCTGACCTGGAGGGGATTCATGCCTTAAAGAGCAAAACAAACAAACAAACAAACAAAGAAACAAACAAATACAAACAAGAATTCACATAGCAATTAAATACTTCCTGTCTTCAAATCTCATCTGAAATACTGCAATCTTTTCTACACACACATAAGTAGACACACTTCAGATTGTCTCGGGTGAACTACCTGGCATTGCACACTGGCAGGAGGATCAGGAGTAAAGACCATGGAGATCCATGATAGATGGGAAAACACAGGGTCACTCAGATAGACTGTCCAGAGAATGAACTGGGGAAAGTTAGACAACAGCTGTGAGAGGAGGTGAGCCCTGGCTAGCAATCTGTAATTTATTTGCAAAGAAATTCAGGAAATGATACAGAGCAGACCAGGGGAGAGTCCTCCTCTCCTGTACTTTAGCCTAACCCTCATGTTAGGATCTTGCAGATAAACTTGGTGGGTAAGCAGCAATCACTGAGTTCTTTTTGTTTTTCTTCCCTGTTTTGAGAACAGGAGAGTGAACCTTTCTCAATGAAGTGCTGAGCACAGGTCTAACTCACTGTAGAAGCCTTAAACAAAGCTGGATAGGGCCTGGACACTCAGGAACACATGAAAAATCTGCCAGGAATAAGTGAGTGTGGCTTGGATATAAACTATTAGACTCAGTGAGTGATGGCAAGAATAATGTACCTTATTAGCAAAGTATAAAGGGAAATGATATAAAGGAGTAAAAGGCAAAAGTCCAGAATGCATAAATGGGCGACTGTTGGCCTATGGAGCACCTTCACTGATTAGAAGTGAAGGACACATATTCCACTATGTTCATAGCAGCCTTATTCATAATAGCCAGAAGCTGGAAAGAACCCAGATGTCCCTCAACAGGGGAATGGATACAAAAAATTTGGTACGTTTACACAATGGAGTATTACCCAGCTATTAGAAACAATGAATATATGAAATTCTTAGGCAAATGGATGGATATGGAGGGTGTCATCCTGAGTGAGGTAACCCAATCACAAAAGAACTCTCAAAACATGTACTCACTGATATGTGGATACTAGCCCAGAAGCCTAGACTACCCAAGATACAATTTACTAAACACATGAAACTCAAGAAGAATGAAGTTCAAAATGTGGTCTCTTCGCCCCTTCCTAGAATTAAGAACAAAGCACACATTGAAGGAGTTACAGAGATCATGTGTGAAGCTGAATCAAAAGGATGGACCAACCA
>LR749865.1:317792-373219 GCA_902729485.2 Mus minutoides
CTCATGGTCATGATCTTTTGGTATTTATGCCTCTTCTTTCAAAGTACTGAATTAGAGGCATGAAACAACCATGTGCTGTTCCAAAATATAACTTTTGTAGGTACAATTTTAAACAACTTTTTTTTGGTTAAAAAATAAAAGGTATTGAAGAGTTTTTTGAGCAGCATTAGCCTCCATTTTATGGAATCCATTACCATGTAATAGAATCAATGGGAAAACATTGGAATTGTTTACACAGGGAATGACAGGAATGGAGGATCATGCTAACCTTGCAATATTTAGGTATATCACCAGCTCTGACCTCCTGTCCACCAGGTCTGAATAGTGTAGCAGGAAACTATACACAAAGAAAATCATTAAAATGAGGACTTCTATAAAACAGAGAACTCCACTACCAATGCCATTCAATGCTTTATGTTCTCCTCTTCCTGGACTGCTTTGGAATATAATTAATGAATGTATTCTCAGGCCCTTCTAAGGTACAATGTGAATCAATCCATTCATTGCCCACCAATCCTTCTCTAGTCAACTAAAACAAGGATAACATCTCAGCCCTCAAAGGAATGCTTGTAATTTTGTACTCTTGAAATCTTCACCATAAATTTACAATTTCTTACACTTAAAATATTTTATGGGAAATTTGTGGTAATATTGAATGTTAGAAGATGATTTTGTGCATTGTGTTTTCAAATTCTGATTTCTGTACCCAGATACGTGGTTGTAGCCCAGAATTTGATATTGTCACTATTAGAAGTATCACCTGACTCAGTATTTATGAAATATTTTCCGTCATGTTCTTCATGGACAATTATCTTAGAACTGAACCTGCAGTAGCTCCACCGCAGAGGAAAAGGCTGCAGTTTCAGGCCCAGAGTGAGGGTATGTGTGTGAGGGATGGTCGAATGGGGATATAGATGAAGAAGCAGGGAAGAGCTTTGCTAAGATGGCAGGTAACAGGCCACATGGCTGAGAAGGGGTCTAGTCTATCATTCTAGGATTAGAATATCTTAGAATTTGCCCATTGTTGTACCTAAAGTAGTTAATACATATAAAGGTCTTTATTACATTATTCAGAGTAAGGGCAGACCTATAAAACTGGTTGTTTAAAATTTACAACTGATTTTCGTGATAATTTTAATTTAAATGTGTGAATTTAAGATCACATCTAGATTAAACATTTAAGATCTTAGTCAAACCATAACCTCCTTTAAAAGTAACACTTATGGACACAATGCATACTGTATATACAATGCTGTCCTACGGATGTAGATGCAGCAGACATCTAATGATTCAATGACATCGCAAGTCCACGGGGAAAACAACCTTGAAGAAGTGCCACATGTACAAATTAGGTAAGGTATCAGAGTGCGACATGCCTCCCTGCCTCCTCCGTCGACCAGGAAGAAAGTCACGCCACCACCGGGATCTTCTCAGTCAGCTTTATTCAGGAGCACCTTGATAGTAGATTCCCTGCTGCTTTTATAGTCTCCCAGGGAGGGGGAGGGGGTGTCGTAGTGGATGTGGATTGGTGTACCAAGCCATACCTCATTTGCATGTGGCCCGTTCATTGGTGCCACAAGCCACACCCATTAGCATATTTTCCCTTCATTTGTACCACAAGCAGTGCCTCATTAGCATATTTTCCCTTTGGGAGCGGCTACTGCTTGAGGAGGGCCTGAGGAGAGAGCTGCGCATGCGCACTAGGCGCTCCTCCCTGGCAGCCTGCCGGTCCTGCGCCATCTTGTAATGGGGCGGAGCCGCAGGCTCCCGGAGCCGGACGGCCCCTTCGCCGGTCAGAGCTCGGGTGGCCCCTTCGCCAGTCAAAGCGCAGCTGCGGCCCCTTCTCAGGTCAGAGCGCCGCTGTGGCCCTTTCGCGGCTCTGAGAGGCAAATACTAAAAGGGGTCCAGTGGAGTGGATCCTGCTATTTATCACTAAGTTTAATGAATTTGAGTGCATGGGTATTTTGCCATTATATATGTCTCTCTAACCCAAGTTTTGCATAAAAGTGTTTGGGGTCCCAGTAGACTGGAGTCATAGAGCGTTTTGAGCAGCCATGTGGATACTAGGAATCCAACACAGTTTTCCTGGAAGACCAGCCAGTGCTCTTACCTGCTGAGCTATCTCTCTAGCCCATCCCTTTTGCCATTAAGCTCAGCATTGAGAAGGCAGATGCAAAGGGATCTTGGTGTTCTAGACAAGCTTGATCTACATAACAAGTCCTAGACAAGGACAGTTTATATAACTATACCTCATCTCCAAAAAAATTCTATCATATTAATAAAAACATTTAATTATTTTATAAATTATCTAAAAATTCTTAAAATAAATTTTTATTACAATTATTTAATACTAATAAATTCATTTGCCTGTGGCTGCTGAGATGGCTCAGCAATGAAAAGCACTTGCTATTTTTGCAAAGGACCAAAACTTGATTTCCAGCATAGACTTGCCAATCAAAATCTTCTCTCATTACAGTTCCAGTATGGTGACTCTTTGTCCTATACAGGCAACTGTATATTCTGTTACTTCCCCGTGAGACACTCATAAACATGATAGAGACAGCGACAGAGAAATAGACAGAGACTGAGAGACATAGACAAACAGATGCACACATACACATAGAGATAGAGACAGAGACAGATAGACAGACACACAGAGACACACACACAAAGACATAAAATTATATATAGTCTACATATTTCTGTTAAGCTGAATTTTCTTAAATAAAATAAAGAGCTGTTTTAGAAGAAGAATCAACCCACTAACTGATGGAAAAGATAAAGGTCCTTGCCAGAATGTAAGTACCAAAAAATAAAATGTGTAGCCTGTGCAACATACTTATGCATTGAAAAATTCTTAATTCTCTTTTAAATCATCATCCTTTTTGTTTTGTTTTGTTTTGTTTTGTTTTGTTTTGTTTTGTTTTGTTTTGAGACAGGGTTTCTCTGTACAGCCCTGGCTGTCCTGGAACTCATTTTGTAGGCCTCGAACTCAGAAATCCACCTGCCTCTGTCTCTCAAGTGCTGGAATTATAAATCATCATTCTTATAAGCCTTATAAGTCTTCAATAAGCCAAATGTCTCAAAGCTCTCAGTTCAAGTCATGGTCAGTATGGTTTGATAAAATCCACATAAGCAGAATTACACTGAGGTCAATTCACGTTCTAAGTGTGTAGAGATCATGTCACAAATGACTGAGAATTGCTGACTTATAATCCCTCAACTGGACTCAGAAAAATGTCAACAGGACCAGCACAAGCATTTACAGTAAGCATCATGTCCCCAGACACTGCTTCCAGGGTAATAGTCCACAGAGGTGTGTCTGAGGTGTGAAACAGGATTTTAGAGATGCAGCACTCAGGAGTTTATCTTTCCATTACACACCTGCCTGTCCCTGTCACTTCTGTAAAGAAGTCTATGAAAGGCAAGCAGCCACCTTGATGTCAGGCTTGTGAAATGAAATGGTAACTGTCTGCAGTCAATCTCTGTTCATCACTCAGTTTGAGGGCTTCTATGCTCCATGTCCTCCACTTACTATAGAAGATGGCTCTGACCTAGAACCCGACTAAAGACTGACTGAGTGTTGTGTCTGAAGGGAATTTGTTTGATGTTGGGAGCGACCCTGTTTGAATGTTAACTGCCTTGTCAGCCATAAGTACTTACTTACAAAGTCTTGGCCTTATTGGAAAAGTACTAGCTTAGTTGAGATTTCTGTGGGAAAAAGTTGAGGCCTCTATGGCAAAGTAGTACCTCTAGTTAAGAACAAATAGCTATAGATCTTACAGATCTTGTGGACAGGTACCTAGCAACCCATTCAGTTCTGTTTCTCCTGCTGAACTTTTTACCTAGCCAATATAGGGTCAATGAGCGTCATTAGGAATCTGCTGCTCCTTATACCATAGAAGTTTCCATTATTGTAACACAAGTAATGGTCAGTATGGTTTGATAAAATCTACACAGGCAGAATTACATTGAGGTCAATTCACATTCGAAGTGTGTAGAGATCATGTGCCTCTTATGGGAACAGGTGCCTTCTCCCAGAAATAAAGCGATTCTGAGTCATCACCCTCCCCATACCCTGCTTCTGTGGGCATGAAACCTGTCTGGGAATAATAAAAATTTGACAGCTCGATCAATCAGACTTGCTGTCTGTCCTTGTGTTTCTCGCCTCTCATTCTCTCCATAGGTGTTCCTCAGACCCTGTTCAACTGTCCCGCGGGCTGGGACAGTTTTAGAAGTTGTGCCACATGGCATAGCTAACCTCCATTGTCACCTAACCAAACTCTCCTGGCTTTATCTGATTGTCAGCCCTGTCCAACTTTCTTCTCCACCTCTTATTCTAGCTCTTATTCCAGTCAGGGTTTTTCTGTGTAGTTCTGGAACTCACTTGTAGATCAGGCTGGCCTCAAACTCAGAAATCCACCTGCCTCTGACTCCCAAGTGCTGGGACTAAAGGCATGCACCACCACTGTTCGGCTTAGCTTAGAGTCTTTTTTTTTTTATTAGATATTTTCTTAATTTACATTTCAAATGCTATCCTAAAAGTTCTCTCTACCCTCCCCCCACCCTGCTCCCCTACCCACCCACTCCCAATTCTTGGCCCTGGCTTAGCTTTGAGTCTTAACCCTCTTCAAGCTAGTGACCCTGCCTGAGGTCCCAGGAGGAAGGCTGAGGTCTCACTATCTTCACTGCTTCCAATTCATTGTCCATGAGGTATTTACATGCTAGAAGACCAGTTGGTTATATTCACTGTTCCATCTATCTCCTTGCCTACCTTGTGTTAAAGTAATGGAAACTTCTATGGTATAAGGAGCAGCAGATTCCTAATGACTCTTATTGACCCTATTGTCTCTCTGGCTACTAACAGGATGTTCTCTTTCCATTGGTCAGATATGAGGGAGCTATGATAAGGCCTCTGGTAAGCATGGTAGCAGTGGCCCCCTGAGTTCCTGAAGGTTGAAGCTCCAGGAGCTCATGCATCAGCTTATCCACCACATATCTCCTCCATCTCCTTTTGGCTTTGATTAGGCCCTGTATGAGTTTTCCACAGGTAGGAAAAGCAGCTATGGTGCAGACGCACTGGCTTCTGTCACAGCTATACTTCCTAGGTTTTATAGATACCATTCACAAGTGAGTAAATGTGTCTCTTGTCCACACTGAAAGCATTCAGACACTAGTAGGTTTTAAAGCTACTCCAGGAACTGGTTCCTAGACTCTTACTGGTTCCTCCTGCTCTTACTGTAATTTGATAATGTTCCCACTTTCATAGCCAAAATTTCTCAATTAATAGCTCAGGTTTAGACATTGATTGACATCTTCCAATGTGCATATAGACCTCAGAGTTCTGGGCAGGTAAAAAGAATAAATATGATGATAAAAGAAACTATAATAAAAGTGTTATTAGAGTCTAATGAAGAGTGGGTAGACCTCCTTCCTTTGCTTTGCTTTTCCACATGCTACACAGCATATAGGAAGGGATTTATCTGCAATGTATTTATGTTCAGAAGTTCTCCCCAGCTTCTTCCCAAGCTAAGAGACCAGCAACTGGCAGAACTCTATAACCATTTCTTTCTCAATCATTACAGGCCCTCCGTCATCCACACAGACTATTCATTAGACTATCAGAGAGATCTAGCCAACTTCCAAGTCTACCACCAGTTTTCCTTTGTTCAGTCCAGTGATTCCATCTGGCTCAAGCAGGTAACTAAAGGAATGCTAGAATCAACTTGTAAATGATCCTTCATGGTCATTCTCTCCACTTCTACAGGTGTGAAATTAGCAGGCATGAAACCATTAATTACCCACATCCAGGTCAAGAAGGAGGAAACCACAAATGGACTGTCTGCTGACCCATCAAAATCGAGGCTTCATGGGGCCTTCGTGTTTCTACCCAAGGCCCCTCTACCTTCTCCTGACTCTTATGTTTGGTATAAATACAAAATTACCATCCAATGACCACAACCATCAGGCCTGGGCCTGGGAAGACAGATACAAGGAATGTGATGATAGCTAATGTGTCTACAGACCAGCAATTCATATCCCATTTTAATATTTGCTTATTGATATACACTTTAAGAGTCTGGTTATATCAGGAAAATTAAGATGTGGGTACTTATGTTCCAAGTTAGAAACAGTTTAAAATTCTCTATATACCCTGCAGCTAGGTGCCCTAAGTACCAGGAACAAGGAAGATTCCAACTATCCTTGAAAGATTGTGTTGGAAATTGGGAAATCCTGAAGAATTACACTATATGCCACAGGAAGAGGCTCCAGGAATACAGTTAATTTTTCCCAGCCAGAAATTGGCCAGGATTTCTGGCAATGTTTAGACATGCTTCCATTTTACTGCATAGCAATAGGAACTACCCAGTCTATAAGCCTATTCATTGCCAAAATTCAGTGGCTCTGGGAAGCCCGAATAAATATGAGAGGACTTCACCTAGGCACTGCCCCTTTTTCTGATACCTGCTATTCTGCCTTGTTAGTAAATTCATCTGGATGACAATATTACCAAGCCCTGAGACTTGGTTAATTAGATGGGCATGTACTAATGGCTTGACTAGAATGTCTCTTTTAATGCTTTTCAAACTCAGTAGACAGGTTGATCAAGACCTTGCAAAGTGGTTCTACATAATGGGAGTGCTTAGACATGAGTATCTTTGCCTCCAGGTGAAGTTGCTTATTGTGGCAAGGTAGCCACAGGCCAGAAATTGCTTATTTCATCTGCAGTCAAAAGGAAAAGGACACCTCATACAGAATAGTCAACTGTTAGCTCTGCCAACACAGGGTAAACATTCCTCTTTCATAATCCTACTTTCCAAAGGTCTGACAGATGAATCTGGGCCAGATGGCTGAACACTGATGCTCCTTCATTTTAAAGAATTAGGGGGGCTGTCCAGGTAGTCAGCTGTCTCTACAATTGTTTAAGTTTGAGAAGCTATGTTTAGTGTTTCCTATATATAGGTAATGTTTAAGTCATTCTCAGATTTGCGATGGGGTTGAGGTATAATTTTAGTCTTATAATCAAACTCATGTTGCTTAACATTGAAAGACAGGTTATAGAGTGGAAGACATGGTTTTCAGATGGCTTTACAGGATAAAATTCTAAACATAATCTAGGGATAGAGCCATAATTCTTTAAGTGAGGAATGATGGTAAAGTACTTTATCTAATTAACCAATATTATGGACTTGATGTCATTTGTATATCATACTGTGTAATTTACATGATTGTTATGATTTTGTTCAATTTATGTCTGGAGAAGAGTATTTCAGGGTTTTTTTTTTTTTTTGAGAGAAAAGGTGATATCTAGTTGTTGCTCTGATGGTAAGGTCCTGTTCTGATCTGTCAGTAAAGAAGCAATGGACCAATTGGTGGGCAGAAGGAATAGGTGGGACTTCTGAGTCCCTGGAAGACAGAGACAGATGCAAGAGAAGAGAGAAAAATTCATCGTTTTTCAGAGAGTGAAAAGCCAAGCAGCCATTGAGATCTCAGGCAGAGCAGTTGCCTATGACTGTTCCTATAGGCTGGTGGTTGGGGTGTTCATCAGGGACTCAATGTAACTGAACAACTAAAGTTGATAGCAGGTGTGGCGGTATGGATCTAAGGATATTGATAAGGGCATGCTTTTCCAGATGGGAAATAGTTGCACCCTGAAATTATGTCAAAATACAAGTTGAAATTGAACAATTGTGTGTGTCTGTGTCATTTATCCATAGATTCATGGGAAGCTGGGTGGTAGCTGAAAGCACACCACATTCCTGGAGCTTAGGCAGGGTAGCAAAAACAACATGCAACAAAATACCATATATCTAATATTTTATATAAATATTATAATATATAATATGTGTATGTATTACATATATTCTTCCTGTTTATTTCAATGAAGTTCTATTTTCTATATTACAATTGACACTAAAATGTTAAAAAAAAAATAGGATCAAAGTTCAAGGGATCTCTAATGGGGACGATGAAGATTCCACAAGCAGAAATGTTCACATGTATTATTTTTGGCATGTCATTGTATTTTGGGAATTAGTTGTTGCTTTTTGTAAACATTCTGCTTTCATGCATATGTCATGCACTTTATTACTTGTGTGTTCAATCCATCAAATCTCTGAAAGCTTACACTTCCTCACACTGCGCATCCGGCCTTATATATAGTGCCCATAATCTTAAATTCCTTTTAGGGCAGATTAATTCTTAAAAATGTGGATATCCTGACATCACAATATTTCCAAATTGCTGATGTATTGGCCTCTGTGATGGACTCAGAGGATATTGTAATCGGGTCAAGGGGAACAGCAATCAGGGTAGGCAACTTGTCTCTAGACACTGCTCCTAGGATCCCAGTCCCCAGCAATGTATCTGAGCTGTGGAGGCAGGACCCTACAGCTTCCTCTTCTAGGAGTTCATCTTCCCATGACTCAGCCCAATGGTTCAGAATCACTATCATTGGGAATTCTTAAAAACTAATCAGCTTCCTTCAAATCAAGATTTATAACACACCGAGTAGCAGAGACTCCTCCACTCTTCAAGCAAGATGAAGACCTTTGTCCCTGAGATTCTCCTCCTGATACTTCTGGATTGATGAACCTGATTCAGCATCCAGAGGGCAAGTGTGTGTGCCATGAGAGAAAGGACCTCACCTGGAAGAGCAAAACAAATGCATCTCTCCTGGGGCAGCACCAGGGAAACCTAGTCCCCAGCTTAGCCCAGGCATCACATGATGCTCCTCCTTCATTCTGCATTCTGAGTCTTTTCCCTACTCCATTCCAAATCTAACCACACCCCATACTTTCTTGAGATCTTGGGAGAAGGGTTTGAATTTCACCTTAGGCTGCATATAGGTTCAGACTCACTGCTCTATTTTGAAACCCTCCTGACTTGGCTTAACTTCTGCTACTTCAGTTTATCTTGGCTGGCTATGTAGATGACACACAGTATTGGAGATAGAACAGTAGAAGAGAGTCCAGATTGGACTCATATTTGCCATTGTTAGAGCAGCAGGAGACATAGTGTTGGGAGAGGCAGACAGAGAGTCCTGAGACTAAAAAAACACCTCACAGAAGAACTGAAGAAAGTGCTCAACCTCTACAGCCATAAATGTCCCTCCAAGTGTACTCTTTGGTTGGTGCTTTAGTCCCTGGGATTTATGGGGATACTGGTTGGTTCATATTGTTGTTCATCCTATGGGACTGCAAAGCCCTTCAGCTCCTTGGGTCCTTTCTCTAGCTCTTCCATTGGGGACTCTGTGCTCAGTCCAATGGTTGGCTGAAAGCATCTACCTCTGTATCTGTCAGGCACTGTCAAAGCCTCTCAGAAGACACCTATGTCAGGCTCCTGTAAGCAAACTCTTGTTGGCATACACAATTCCATCTGGGTTTGGTAACTATATGTGGGATGTATCCCCAGGTGGGACAGTGCTACATCCACTGCAATAGTGACAGGCATGATAGGCCAAAAGCCTGGATGCAGTCCTGAGGCAAAGAGTTTCATGGAAACTTAGTCTCCTGGAACTGTGGCATTGCATAGCACGTATGCTCCAATTTTGTCCTTGCGAATGGATCTGTGTGCTTCCTTTCAGTATTGTTTTGTTATAGGTGCCTCCAAATGAGGACTTGCCAAATACCTAAGCAAAATAGAACTTTGCTTCCTGGCCTTCACTAATGCCCTAGGTAGTCCTTGAGCCAACCCTGGGCTTGGAATTCAGTAAGAATGTTGCCTATTCAGTGACATTCAGAATTGCCTTTAGTATTGTAAGAGAGATAGTGAAAGAAATCAGGCATTACTATCTACTACATAGAGTTAGAAATCTCAGGGCCAGCTTAGCAATTAAGTTTAGAATTCTTATTATAGTTATGTATAGCAGACTACATTACTTATAAGTAGAAAAGTCCCCCCTACACTATCACTTAGAATAAAAGCCAAGTCACTCCCATATACAGGAATTTACAATAGTTTAGGAAATAGATTGGGCTGTGGTTTTAGAGTATTGCATTATTCATGAGAAGGTTAGCTAGAGTGGAACTCCCTAATTAGAACCATGACTTGGTTGTGAAAGCCCTTGCCCTAGGAGTGTAAAGACCTCCCACCTGGCTTCTAAGACTATATCTGACCTTAGATCGAGCTGACTTTGTCTCAGTTGTTTTATTGCCCAGTTCCTGCCAGTCTTTGTGTTTGCTTTCCTCTGTTTTGTGTAAGAGCCATTAAGCATCCAGTCACCTCATTTGTACCTTGCCGATGTGTCACCTAACTTCCCTATTTTCTTCTGTATACAAAGTTTGATGCTCAATTTGACAAATTACATTCAGATCCAACACATTCTCTCATGTCCTATTTGTTTGTCATTCACTGACTCCTTCGCCCATCTGCAACCAGAGACCCATTCCAAGCAGATAGGAGACCCAAAAAAGAGGTCCGTCTGTGGCAGGGCAGACTCTGGATGGCCTTTCCTTCAGTCTCTGCTCCACACTTTGTCTCTGTAATGCCTTTCATGAGGATCGTGTACCCCCTTCTAAGAAGGATCAATGTGTCTACATTTTGGTCTTCATTCCTCTTGAGTTTCATGTGTTTTCCACATTGTATCTTGGATATTCTGAGCTTCTGGGTTAATATCCACTTACAAGTAAGTACATACCATGTGTGTTCTATTGTAATTGGGTTACCTCACTCAGGATGATATTTTATAATTCCATCCATTTGCCTAAGAATTTCATGAATTCATTGTTTTTAATAGCTGAGTAGTACTCCGTTGTGTAAATGTACTGAGTACATTTTTTTTTTTTTTTTTTACAAACTTAAATGCCAGGAGTCACAGCACCAGAGTACTTTTGAAGCAGAAGTAGGCAGATCTCTATGAGTTCAAGGTCAGTTTGGTCTATGCAGAGAATTTCAAGTCAGTGAAGGTGATACAGTGGGACAACTATATTATAAAAAAATCACGAAAGAAAGAAATCAGCCAGTGTTTGTTAACTATATGGTGATAAAGTCAAGTGGTCAAATAATGCTTGTGTACTTCTGGCAGCTTGGAAGGGATGGCATAGAACCCATGTGTTAGCTCACAGTTTATATATGCATAGTAAGAGAGCTTTGCCCTCCAGTCTTCTTGGCCACCTGATCTGCTCTGAATCAAGGCCAGGGAAGCTGCCAGAGGTGGGAAGTGGGCAAAGTAGCCTGTGGTTCTTACCTTTGAGAAGGGTGAGGGGGGATGATGAGGGGAAATGGTGAGGGGGGGATGGAGAGGGATCCCTGCCATTCATCCTGATCTAAGGTTGAGTGTAAAGTAGCTCATGCTACTCTAGGAACCTGACACACAAGGGACATGAGTTCCAGCATCACGTCATCATTGTCTGGGCAGGAGCATGCCCTACAGGGTTAGGAAAGTGAGAGTGTAAATGGGGATGAAGTAATCCCAGTGCTGACCTTCAGAGCAGAAGTTCTTGCCTGAGATCTCCAGCTGAAATTTCAACCTGGGTATTTGCCTCATCCACCTTTTTTGGCATCAGGCCTTGTTTTAAAATTTTATCTTCACACTCTCTCTCTCTTTCTTTTTTTCTGTCACTGTGAGTGTGTCAACATTTTAATTTTCTTTTTTTGTGTGTGAAATATTGATTTATGTAGCCTGGGGGTGGACAGGACCTTGGTAGGGAGCTGAGGATTCTCTTGAACTTTTTGTTTTGTTTTGTTTTGTTTGTTTTGTTTTGTTTTGTTTTGTTTTGTTTTTAGAAACAGGGTTTCTCTGTATAGCCCTGGCTGTCCTGGAACTCACTTTGTAGACCAGGCTGGCCTCGAACTCAGAAATCTGCCTGCTTCTGTCTCCCAAGTGCTGGGATTAAAGGCATGCATCACCACACCCGCCTTTCTCTTGAACTTTTGACTGTCCAGCCTCTACCTTCTAAGTGCTGGGTTTACAAGTTTTGCCACTGTAACTAATTACGTTTCTTCAGTTTGCATTTTTTTTTTATGTGCTGAGGATGATGGTGGCCCAGGCATTCCTTGTGTTTGGCGCAAACTCAACTGAACAAGTACCCCCGGATCTCAGACAGTTTCAGCTTCTATGTGGATATGCAAATGTACCTATATTTATCCACACTGATATATTCTATACTTAAGATATTAGTGACTGATAACTCATTGTCATATGAGAGTTGCTATTAATACTCAACATTCATTGACTATAAGCAAGGTACTTATAAAGGCATATGTTATAATGTAATTCACAGACTTTCACAGTTTATAATTTCTCTTTTGAGAGGTACATTTGTACATGGCCATGAGTGTGGGGGAAAGAGGGGAGTGGGAGAGAACCCATGTCTACCAGAGTTCCGGTCGGTGCTCTGGGCAGGCAGGTACAGGAGGACTGCACATGCTTCCACTCAGCCCTGGGTGGGCACCTGGCAATGTTAAGCCACTGAACCCACTCGGTGGGTAGTGGACAAGGAGCAGACCCAGGTACCAGGTTCTCAGACTCTTGAATTCCTCACTGGATATACAGAGGAGCTGAGAGCAAAATAGGGGCCCCACCGGGGTGGCACTCGGCACTGGGGATGAAGGGAGAAGAGGGCAGGAGGAAAGTGGGTGCTGGATGGATTCTGTGTGAGAGTTCTTGGTCTGGTCCATGGCTGGGCACAACATGGCTTTCTGGTGGGAGGTTAGACTTGGCTCCTTAGGAGTAAGGCTATCCCATCATTTAAGCATGGTGGTCATTAATGATCAGAGACAGTCTATGGTTTTAGAGCTTTATTGTAGAAAAGGCAGGGAGAAAGGAGAGAATTAGATGCCCTCTTCTGGATTCCACAGGCATTGCCAATATATTGGAATATGACACACTCACACACTCACACACACACACACACACCCCGAGAAGTAAAAAATGAAATTTACCGTAAACCAGTGCTTTCTCTCAAAAACAAGTTGGGGGTAGTCATGAAGTTGCCATACATGCCCATCAGTGGTTTTTACTAGTGTTTGTATTATTGCTGTGACAAAACACTGTGACTAAAACTAACTTGAGGAAGAGGTTATTTCATCTGGCAAGTCTCAGNAATCCTGGAACACCTGCCCAGCAGGGAGTTAAGCCCTCCAATATCTATCCTTAAGTGACTTTCAAACTTGCCTAGAGCCAATCTGATGGAGGGATTTTCTCAATTGAGGTTCCTTTTTCTGTATAAAGGTAGCTTTTGTCAAATTAACAAAACTAAAACTTCCAGGACTTGGATGGAATGAGAAATGCCCCCTATAGGCTCAAGTGTTTGCTCACTTGGTTCTCCAGCTGATGGAGCTTTAGGAGAAGTTATGAAACCTCCTGATCTGGGACCTAGGTGGTCAAATCCTTTACATCCTGCCAATCTTGCCTCACAGCTCACAGCTCACCCTCCCATTGAGGCCATAGTAAGCACTCTAAGAAACAGTCACGTGACACTCTGGATGACCTTTCACCTACTGCTTGTGTTGGTCACATAATTACTGTCCACTGTGACTCTGCAAAGAGGGTCTTCTCTCCTTGTTCCACACAACTCATTCTACAAAAGGTGGGTGTGAAGATGGCACCTGTTTATAGTTCTCTGATAGTTACTACATGACACCATTTCCTATTTTTATGTCATAGCCCTCAACAACTGCCCATAGATTTGGTGATCATTGCAGAGCCCAGCTCTCCCATGGGAGAAGATGGAGAATCGTGTTGAGTTATAGCAGAAATGCAGATACCCAATGACCCACACAAGCCTGTCTGAGCCCAGTCTCTTCTGCTCTCTGCTGAGGCTCCTTCCCTCCTGAACTCTGGACTTACTCATATGGGTTTGGATCTAAGATGTGGATCAGAATGTTCCAGGGTGTAGGAATCATGATTTTGCTTTAGGAGTAGGGGCTAAGTTAGGACTGGTCTCACCCACTTTATAATGTTCATGCGAATCAGATGCTTGGTGTCTCTAGGAATTACCAATAGGAGAGAAAGACATTGTGCATTGGGTAATGGAAGGATTAAATCCTGAGAACTAGGAACTCTAGAGCCTGCCTTCTTACTCAAACCCAAATCGTGGGCCTGGCATCCTGGGAACAATGTCTGGAGGCAAACTGCTTTACCCTGATCAATGTCCTCCTGGTCTGAGTTACAACTTCCTTCTGAGTCCCATTTCAGGGGCCAGTATGTCTGCAATTCTACATCATTTTACTCTCAAGATATCTATACAATCTTAGAATTTAAGTGTATCTCCAAGGTAAATTTGCTTATGTAAACTACATATATCAATGTCACCTATGTTGGGAATTGAATTTGTGAGACCATTATTTCATTGAAGATAATATAAAATAATGGCCACCTGGGTTCAAAATAGGTCTTATGTAACTAAGGACACTTGTGGCTATTAGAGAGGACTTGCAGGGCTTATGAATTCTTACCCTTGTGATTTTCATCAAGCCAGTGGTTCCTCAAAGACCTTTTTTTTTTTTAAATAATATCAGAGCTGAGGTCCCAGGCACATGGGTAGAGCCTGGCCATAACCCTAGGTGATCCTGTGTTGCTGCTGTTATGTTATGGACCTATCAATGAAGGTCCATTCAATGAATCTGAGACTTTATCCTAGGAGTCACATTCTTGCCTAAATGTAAATGGATTTTAATAAATTCTACTAGTTATTAATATGAACTGGTCTGCCCCTCAATAATCAAGGAAAGTTCCTATGGATTTTTAAAATAAGTTTAAGCATAATTACTGGGTGAATTAACTCTAATTTATCTTTCTATGTTAGACTGGTGAGTTCCCCAGCTGTGCTCACCAAGTAATTGCTGTTTGAGTCTTCCCTAGATCATATCTTGATCAGCCTGTCCTCAGGACCCACTTCTGGCCACATGCTCATGATCCATCTTGTCACATAGCTGCCTCTTGTCTGTCTTCCTTCTCCATCCTCTCTTCCTCCTTTTCTCTCTCCTCATGGCCCCTCCCTGTGACTTTCAGGGCTGTAGCTCAAAACCTGCCTATGTTCATTATCTTCAGTGACTACAGCCACTTTTATTTAACTATTAGCTTTAAATTTGGCAGCAAGATTTATACAACAAAGACTAGCATGCCCCCAAAATTTACTGCTTTAGGGGCAACCAGGTCTTGGGAGCCAGTATTTAGCATTGGAATACATAGCAGCACCAGACCAACCTCAACACTAAGTGGTATTCCAGAGGCCAGTCCTAGATATGTTGTTACAGTAATACCATATAGAGTTTATCTGGGGACAGTGAGAGGTGAGTCCCTAATCATGCTCAAGGTTGGACTCTAGTTCTCCATGTGTGGAGCAGGAAGTTAGGTTAACATGATACCTAAAAGAAGCAGCAGGATAGAGAGGGGAGCTATGCAGACTGAGTCCTCAAGTAGATAAGGGAGTACAAGGACACCCCTACTCAGGGCATGTGTGGAAGGTAAGCCCACATACCTTCTTTTGGAAAGAGAATGGCTGCTGTGTCATAATGTTGAAGCTCTTTAGCATTTGCAGAGAAATGTGTTTCTTACCTGGGACTGGTAGCCTGTCCCACAGTTACACATGCTGGAAGGACCCATCACATGCTTCAGAAGCCTGACTTCCCTGCATCTTCAAGAGGCTCTGCTCCTAGGATGGTCTAGTGTTAGAAAGCATCAGACTGTCATGTGCATGACCCTCTTCCAGGCCTCTGGAATCCAGAAGGGAAAGCAAGAGCATGTGCATATCTGTGATTTAAGGCCCCAAATATTGTCTGTATTGGTGAATATTCTATGGAAACTAGAGCAGAAACCTCTATGCAGGGGGCATTGCAAAACTCTTACAAGTCAATGATGTTAATTTTTCTGATAATGCTATTGATTTCAACCGCAACACTCTATTTTCTGTCTGTTGTTCCCCTTTCTGTAGAAAGGCGTTAACACAGGATAACATAACTTCATTTTGAAAGGTTTCTAGTTTCATGATAGGTGATTGGATGCTCTAATGACTACTATGAAATCCTCTAGGGATTTTAGCATTTTATGATCAGGTATTGACCAATGTGTTTTCCCCCCCAACTTTATTTACATCAGCCTACTTTATATATGAAATGCAAATATTACTTGAGATTTATTTGGATTGACATTAGCATAATTGAGGTGTGTCCACAATGTATTACTGTGGAAAAAGTAGAACTCTGTCACCAGACAAATACCTGGAAGGTTTCGTGGATTCAGAAACCCCAGTACTTCTCATATCTGAGAACAGTAGAAGTTTGTTTCATTTACTCTTGACTCAGTTCCTATTCTGGAACATATGTCCAAAACACCCCACATAAGTATCATGACAAGTAGTCACATAGCACACAGTTCTCTATGACAATGAGATATCTAGATGGGCCAGCCCAGAGGCTTTAGCCAATAAACTTCCCTTCCTGGACATTCCTTTCTGCAAAAGATATTTAATCTCTGGTCCACCATGAGGAAGTCATATGCATCCATTTTCCACAATAAACAATGAATAAACAGTTTGGACAAACAAGGACTGTCTCTCTCATAAAGAACTGCTATGGGGGAAGCCTTCATCATATAGAGCTGTACCACCTAAGTCTCCAATAGAAGGTAGCTCTATCCTCTGGACACAGACACTCACACCTGAGCTAAGCTGGAGGTCCTCCACACACACATGGCCCAGGGCTGGTTTCAGGCCTGTGCAGCTTCCTCATTCAGCCTCTAGACAATTCCCAGTGGTAACTGGATGCCAGGGAATTTGGGAACCCCTGTCTCTTTTGCCTCAGCCTGTATTGTTTGTCACTCCAGCTGGGGCCCCCATCTTTGGCTGTGTGTTCCACCGCCCCCATACCGAGATAGTAGAGAGAATGGAATGTAGCCTAGAACACCCTCCTTCCATCTGACCAAGCGGCATTCGCACACACCAGCGATGAGGAAGAACTTGGACCCACGTAGTACTTAGTTTTTAGCTTTTCAATTATGTCTTAATGTCTTAGTTTGGAACTGGTCCTGACCATGTAGCTCAGGTTGATTCTAAACTTGCAAGCATCCTGTTGACAAAGCATCATCTATGTTGGTATTATAGCCATGATATAATACCATATAACAACAGGGTTGTCTCTAACAACATCTAGAGAATAGCCAGGAGATCTGTTGTGGGACAGATACAGAAACAATCTCCACTAGTGTCAGTAACGTTCGACAAGAGACGACAATGATACCAGATTCATACACAGAGTTGAGGATGGGCATAATTTCAGTTGAAACCAGAATTTAAACATCTCCTGAATTAACATCAGACAAAAGTCTGATCAGGCTGACTACAGACATGAGACAACAGCACAGACAATGGACAAGGCCCTAAAAATCTCTGAGATCTTTTCATTACATGACCCAGAGGAACAGATATATTGCAAGAATCAGGATGAGGAGATAGCAAGATGACAGAGGTGGTAAGCGAAATGTGAAAACCCAGGTGGACCCATCAACACCTGTGCACGTTCCATGCTTTGTAGACTCCACCCTGAAAACAGAGCCCTATAGGCAATGGATTAGTGCAGCAAACGTGGATCTCCTGAGGTTCTGAGCCTTTATTTTCTCCATCGACTTTTCTCAGCTTTAGAACATGCATCAATCACACAATCTGAATAGAAGTTGCACAACCATATTCAAATGCTTAATTTAAAAAAGAAGCATAAAGTTGTAGCTCATCCAAAGCTGATTTTAATCAGGGACAGAGATTTCCCAGCCATGACTGTTGAAGCACAAGAGATGACAGGGGAATACACACAGTAAGGGTGGGGATAGAATAGTTGTTGCCCATGGCCTATTATATTGTGCTCAGAGGAGAGAGAATCATATTTACAGTCAGATGTAGAAGGAGAAAGCACCAGATCTTGAAGCCACTGTAACCTCCGCCAGCCCTGAAGCAGGATTCAGACTTAGCTGCCACTGAAATGAGATCACCTGTGGTGTAGTTTTCTGACTTAGAAGGCTCTTTTGTTATATGAACTGCCAAAATCCTGCCACCTGCTGAGATACCCTTGAGACATTCCAGAGACTCTATGCATCCTGAATGTCTTCAGGACAAGAGTGGACTGGTAGGGGATGGGCCTTGAACAGAGTACTTGGTCTTGGCCTCCATATTTCTCTCAACGCATTCACTCCTAGACAGCTTCAGCCTCCCCCTCAGCAACCCAGTTAACATAGGCCTCCGGCTGCTTACAAGCCACAATGGGAGGAAAAAACAACAAATATTGTATGGCTCAGTACCACATAAAGGAATCTATCTTATTCTGTAGATAAAACGACAAGGAAGAAATTCTGATCAGTGTCTTTAAATGATCTTGTCTTTTACTTGTTGTACATCAGGCCCTTTAGGATGTCTCGTTTTACTGCTCTAACAGAAGGCTGAACATCCTAGAGACTTTACCTCCTAGTGGAAAGCAAATTAAGACCAGGTCAAAGACTTTGAAGATGGGACTAAATGAGGAGGTATGGGAGGGCTGAGATTCCCTAAGGGCTCTTTCTGTATTACTATAAATTTCACAGGGATGAACTACCTCTAATTACTACTAGCAAGACTGAATGAGCTGTCTCCTCTTTAACTCATGGAAATAAATCCTGCATATATTACCATAAGTGTCAGAGAGAGAGAAGCTATAATTACTGGATATAGCTGTCTCAGTTTTTACCGCTCAGTTATTTTATTAGAGAAAATGGAAACAGCAGGATCTAGAGGGCCTAAGGGATCTCCTGGTCCTGATCAGATGAGTTTTCAGAAATGGGAGGAGTCATGATAGAAATTGTACATGAACAGGTATAATTGAACTCCTGGATATCTATTCAAAGTGAGAAATTTCTCTCTTACCCCTGATGGCTAAGAATCAGGTCTCTGCCCTCACTGTCATTGCAGCTGTGTATCTATACATTATTTTCTTTATTATCTACAATGGAGTTAATGTCAACACATTGCCCTCAGGCTGAATTTGCAACTGTGTGGAGGAAATCTGCTGTCATGTGGCAGGATACCATCACAGCTTGGGCTTGATATCCTAATGAAAACATGAACTAAGATACCCTGAGCCTTCCTTACCTCTAGTCTTCCTATTCCACATCAGAAAAGTTCCCATGAGCAGAACTCTAAGAACAAGAGCAGTAACAATAGTCACGATAGGGATGGTAGGCTTCGGAGGCTCAGGGAAGGGAACTGAAGGGAAGGAAGGGAAGCAACATTCAGGCATCTGACCTCCAGCTATGAGTTTTGACACAGATCTAGTTGGCCCAAAGGACTGCCACTCTCTATGAATAGCCTCTGTAGAGCTCACACCCAGTCCCATCTCAGGATTATGGGTCAGGCAGCCCCTCAGGATCCACATGACATCTGTACCTCTGCTCTTCCCCAGGAGGCACTACTGCAGATTCCTACTTCCTGAAGGAAGGTTTCATTCCCCTGAAGGCCTGTTCTCTACAAACTTTATGTCCTGGCTATGCTTTCTTGCGTCCCTCTCCCAGGTCAGGGTGATTTCAGGAGAATAGAAGTTCAGGGCCCAGAACCTCAGGGTGATTTTCCTGTCAGGTTTTGTCTTATAGATCACATGAATTTTAGGGTGTTATGAGGGAAATCATTAAAAAAAACTTAAGGCATTTTGCATTCTTCCTGTGGACATATCAAAACTCAATGCCATTTTATGAACTGAAGGGATAGTTGAATTGAAGGAGAGGAGCCAACTCCACACAGCAGCCTAAACACAGATATGAATGGGGTAATGTCTTCCTTGGAAAGTTGCAGAGTCAGCATGAGCCAGCACAGAGTAGGAGATGCTAGATCTCCCTCTAGGAATATGGACTTCTGTTTCTGACTGGGTGTAAATGAGAGGCTGAGAAATACCAGGGTCAGACCTTAAAGTCATTGTACATGGACAGTGAACAGGCCTGAGAGAGGTCATGGTTCACAAAGCAAATAGAAGGGACTGCTGCATAACTGACAGACTGAACTGTCCAGAGAGAAGGCTTAGCCCTCTGGAGAGTCAGTCTTATTTTGATTCAGGAAACTTACAAACACTCTCGGATGCAAGACAGAGTTAGTTTTCCACCTGCTCCTTGCTGAAGACAAAACCTCAGGGGACTGGAGCTTCAGTGTCAGAGCAGATGAGGGAGTTTCCGTCCTTAACATTCTCAGCAACACATCCTTCTCATACTCCAGCTCTGTGAGGAGTGAACCCCTGCATGCACCCTTCACAATATGTCTTTAAAATTTGTCCATAACCTGACTCCTCCCACAATGATCTCAGCATCTCAGCCCTCTTGCCAACTGTGGTCCAAGTCCTCAGGTCCTCATGAATCGTGATGTAATCATGGCTATTGAAGGTTAATTCTCAGAGTCCATGCCTGAAATATGCTTGAGACAACACATCTGTGGTGGATCTAAGCTGGGGAAGCAGGGCCCTAGAGAGTTTGCTTTCAGGCATTCATCTTTCCCTGACCCAACTAAAACACCCTCTATCACTATCACTACCTTTGGGAATTTTTAAGAGAAACTAATCAGCCTCTTTTGTTCAAGATTATAAAATGAACAGATACTACTCTGTCTCAACCCTTAAAACAGAATGAAGACCTTCATTCTGGAGGCTCTCCTGCTGCTGCTCCTGAAGAAATAGAGTTTTAACCTGGCTAAATGGAAGTCAAAGCTGTTTCAGAAGCCTTTCCCCTTCCCTCCTGCTGTTTGAGGAATTCTGTTTGCAGAAGCTTTTCCCTTCCCCCTGCCACTTGCTCTCTCCCTGCTAACATAAACCAGCCCTTCCCTGCCAACGTAAAAAAGCTCCAGACTGCCCACCCCCTTCCCCATCTGAGGGGACTGACTAAAGAAGTGTAAAAACATAGTTTTAGCGGTCAAAATGACTAAGCCTGCAACTACCAAAACAATATTAGTTGTTCTCAGAAAAAAAACCATAACAAGATCAGTAATTCTCCTGCCCCCCCACCCTCCCCACACTGAATTCTGACAAAGACCACAACTTCTAGAGCAAGACTAGCTGTTCTCAACAATTAGCCATAACAATAACAACAGTCCCTGGGACCCCAGCCTCGGTTTGAATTCTAAGATAATCTGACCTTGCTGATTAAATTTCTGGCCTGTAGCTAGCTAACCACAAGAAGTCAAAAACATATAACTCTTACTTTGCTAGCCAACAATAATAAAGTTGTGAAACTCCCCCAAGAAGTGTATAAAGAAACTGTACTGTTAGCATTCGGGATTGACTCTCCCTGTGAGGCTGATCAACCCCACGGGTGTCGAAATAAAAACCTCTACCATCTTGAACCAAGCTGTTCAAATGTGTACAGGTTTCATCTGTGTTCCTGTTCCCGCATCCCGTCATAAAAATAGTCATTGCTCACTAAATATACTTTTCATATGAAGAAACAATAATTGAAAATAAAAGGGGGGCAGACTCAGCCTTAGAAAGGTAGATGGTCAGAAATAAGGTGTTTATAACTATTTTCTATTTTAAAGTGAGCCTTAGAGGTGGTTGTGGCATAGGATGTGTTGTTTTGGATCTGAGAAAGAAAACCTTAAACACATGGGGATAGAAAGAGAATGGGTAAGAGGGACAAAGAATGGGGAAGGAAGGAAGGAAGGAAGGAAGGAAGGAAGGAAGGAAGGGAGGGAGGGAGGGAGGGAGGGAGGGAGGGAGGGAGGGAGGGAGGAAGGAAGGAAGGAAGGAAGGAAGGGAGGGAGGAAGGGAGGAAGGGAGGAAGGAAGGAAAGGAAGGGAGGGAGGGAGGGATGGAGGAAGATTATTTTTGCTGAACAGCCATTGTTTTTCAGGATGACAAAGAGAAAAATATAGAAATTTAAGTGCAAACATGGAATCAGCTACAAATCCTAAAGATGGTGTGTATGCCTTTGTGTGCTTGTATAAAGCATGTGTGTTTGTGAATAAAGGTATGCTAGTGTTGTGTGTGTGTGTGTGTGTGTGTGTGTGTGTGTGTGTGTGTGTGTTTTGATCGTGACACATGGGTGTACAGTATTTCCTCCGTAGCTGCCTGTCAGCTTCAGGAGTGAATGACAATTTTCTTTTTTATGAAAAGGGATATAATGGCACAGGGCAGATGCAGTATTTCTACTATTGAGCTGACCTAACACGGTATTTGCATGAGTCACAGTCATGAAATTTTGAGCAGTTTTGTATTGATAATTTGACATTTAGAACACACTTTATTTATTCTCATGCTTATGTCCCTGCCTCCTGTATCACAGAGGATGTCAGTCATTTCAAGCAATATGATAAAATAAGGACGTTCACTAATTAGGTGCCCCAAGATTCTGGATGAGAAAATGTTTCATTTCTGGTGGAGAAGGGGAGACAGGAGGAGGGGGAGAAGGCGTGGAAGGGGAAGGAGGAAGAAAAAAGAACTAACCAGCCTTCATTATTTTTCCTTTATTTTAAAGCTATTTCTTACAAGCAATAATTAAATCCAACCTTGCTTTAAAAAAAAAAGAAAACAAAAGAAAAGGAAAGAAAGAAAGAAAGAAAGAAAGAAAGAAAGAAAGAAAGAAAGGAAGGAAGGAAGGAAGGAAGGAAGAAAGAAAGAAAGAAAGAAAGAAAGAAAGAAAGAAAGAAAGAAAGAAAGAAAGAAAGACTTCTTGCCATTGCAGTGATCTATTGTCAAGCTGTGTTTCTGGGGGTCACATTCTTAATGTTTGGGCCCCTGGGGGTCCTAACACTCCTGGTGGTGCTGGCCCTGACCAACCATCCAGAAGGTGAGTATGGAAAAGGTTCTTTCTACAAGGAAAGAAACCTACCTGAGAAACAAAAATCTCTATCCCTATGGGTGTAGCACAATGAAAGTATGTCTTCTCCCTAGGGAAGGAGAACAGCTGTTCCCTTCTTTACTGTATCTCCTGTGCTTGTCCTTTTTTCCCTGCTCCCAGAGGTCCTCAGAGACTATGTTGAAGAACACTTTAGGGCCCTAGGATGAGGTTTGTATCTAAAGGCTCACTGGACCTAGGTTCACACTTTTGGGGGGGGGGGGTTGGCTTTTTCCAAACTCTCTTGACCTGACCTGGCCTTCTGGAGATATTTAGTTCATGAGACAATTCTCCAATTAATGCTCTACACCTTTAACTACAGAGCAATTGATGAGTTACCCTAATCAGCAATCTCAAATTTAGTGCCTTCCATGTAGTTTACCCAGTTCTTCATGTCCAAGGTTTTCCTTTGGAAAATGTGGTTGATGGATTGAGAGAGCCATGGGACCTTGTCCTGATTTTTCTGTGCACTTTAAGACCAAATTAGGCCACTTAGAAGTAGCATATGGGTGGTACTAATCAAAAACACAAAAGGGCCCTCTTAAGGGTTAAGTCCCTTTGGAGTGACTGAGAATGTGCACTTTTTTTTTTTTTTTTTTTTAGTTCAAACCAAAACCTTTATTTATTCATATAAAAGAGCACTTAACTTTCAACAAAGACTTGCCTATCTTCAAAAGCACGTTACAAAGGAATCACACTGATGAAGCTGTGTTTGTGGCAGCGAGGGGGCTCAAAGGCTGAAGCCCATTTTAACTCCTTACAGGACTTGGCATTCTAATTGGCGTGTCCCACAACATCCTACTGTACTTTGGGAGGAGAGGCCCTTTGGTCATACAGACTCTATATGCCCCAGAACAGGGGAATGCCAGGGCCATTACGTGGGAGGGGGTGGGTAGGGGAGCAGGGCGGGGACTCGGGAGGGTAAGGGAAAATTTTGGGATAACATGTGAAATGTAAATGAAGAAAATATCTAATAAAGAGAAAAAAAAAGTAAGCAGAAGAGAATGTGCACTTTTATGGGATATCACACAATCCAAAGGAGGTATGGTTGTTATGCCTTGCCTCGAAGGTACTTCAGTCATGAGTTCTTAGAATTAGCTGTCAATGACCACAATTACATCACGCTGAATGAGGACCTGACCACTTGGATGGCAGTTGGCAAGGCAGCTGAGATTCTTAGGCAAGAGTGGGAGAAGTACGGTTTTGCCCACACTTTGAACAATTTCCTGCAGGTGGAATGTGTGGACTCACTCCTCACAGAGCTAGAGTATGGGAAGGAGACTTTACTGAGAACAGGTAGGGACAGAAACTGCCCCATCTACTCTTAGATTGTTGCTTCTGTCCCCTGAGTATTTATTCTCAGCAGGGAGCAGTTAGCTTACTAACTCTGTCTTGCATCAAAAGGGGAAGAATGTTTGCAAGTTTTCTGAATCCACATGAAAGAGGAACTCTGCAGAGGGCTAAATCTCACAGAACAGTTCAGCCTGACAATTAAACAGCAGTTCATTCTACTTGCACAATTTACTATGACCTCTCTCAGGCCTGTTCACTGTCTATGACAATGTCTTTGACACTAATGTTTCTGGGTTTTTCATCTCCAACCTGTCAGAAGGAGAAGTTCATATTCCTAGAGGGAGATCCAGCATCTCCTGTTCTATGGTAGCTCATGCTGATTTTGAGAGTTTCCAAGAATAGATCACCCCATTCATATCCTGGGTTTAGGACGCTATGTGGAGTTGGCACATATCCTTAAAGATAACTCTCCTGTTTATTTACACTTATAGCAGCATTGAAGAATGCCAAATACCTTAAATTTCCAATTGTCTCTCTCAGAACCCCCTAAAATTCAGGTGACCCATAAGGCCTGGTTTGACAGGAAAATTACCCTGAGGTGCTGGGCCCTAAGCTTCTACCCTCCTGAAATTACTCTGAACTGGAAGAGAGATGGATGCAACAAGATACAGTACATAGAGAACAGGCCTGCAGGGGATGGAACTTTCCAGAAGTGGGCAGCTTTGGTGGTCTTTTCCAGGGAAGAGCAAAGATACAAATGTCATGTGAATCATGAGGGGCTGCCTGAGGTCATCACCCTGAGATGGGGTAAGGATGGGGAGTGAACACAGAGACTATTCAGACAGAGAGAGAGAGAGTGAGAGAGAGAGAGAGAGAGAGAGAGAGAGAGAGAGAGAGAGAGAGAGTAGCACTCCTCAGGGACAAGTGGAAATAGTCAAGACAGTGCGCCAGAAGTCAGGTGCTTACTCTCCTTCTCTTCATTCCCTTCACAGAGTCTCTTGAGCCCACCATACACTTCATGGCTATTGTTATTCCTGTGGTTCTAGGAGCTCTGCTTATGGGAGAAGTGACAACATTTCTGCTATGGAAGAAGAGGACTAGACGTAAGGAAGAGGTAGGATCTTAGTTCATGTCTTCATAGAAACAAGCCTAATCTGTGGGAGTGCCCTGCCATATGACAGCAAATTTCATCTACACAGCTGCACTTTCATACACGGCAGATATATTGAGAAAAACTCCATTGTGAAGCATAAAGAAAATAATAAACGTATTCATAACTAAAGTGCGAGAGGTGACAGAGACCTTATTTTCAACTCTCTGATGTCAGAGGAAAACTGCCTATTTAGAATAGACAATCAGGAGTCCAGAAAGCCTTTCCCTATTTTATCTGGATCTACAATCACAGTTCTAGGCACTTACCTGAGTTAAGGACCAGGAGATTCCTGTAGCCCCTCTAAGTCATGCTGCCTCCATGATGGCTAATAAAATGGTTTATTTTCAGGGCATAAATTGGAGAAAGGTATATTCAGTCTTATAAGTAGTAATAGTTGTGGCTCTTCTGTAACAAATTTATATTGATATAGAAAAGAGCCCATGGTGAATCTCAACTACCTCATAACTCCTCATTTATTTCCATCTTCAAAAGCTTTGATGTGGTTTACTTTGCTTTCCAATGGGAAGTAGATTTCCTAGTGTGCCATCCTTCTGTTGCAGCATTAACTGTGATGCCCTAAAGGGCCTGGTATGCAATCGGGAGAGGACCAGAGGATATAACCCTGAGGGTTAATAATGCTTGGAACTGGGACAGATTGAATGTGTGAAAAACATTCCAGTATGTCACCATGTAAAGCTCCATATCTGAACTTCTTCCTTAATCTTTTCATCTACAGGATAAGACAGATGCCTTACTGTGGTGCTGAGCCACACAGTATTTTTTCTGCTTTCTCATTCAGTGCAGCTTCAAGAACTGGTGCCTTCTCTTTCTCAGCTAACTGTGACTGTGTGTCTGTTTACTCTAAGCACAGTGTCAGAGGTCCTGGGCAGCAACAAGCCTCCTTCCCACCCTTACTGTGCGTATTCCCAGGTCATCTCTCATATTCCAACATAGGCAAGGTTGGGAAGCCTCCATCTCTCATGAGAATTAGCTTTCCCTGAACTACACACCCAAGCTTCTGTTCTTAATTAAGCATTTGTATATGGTTGTGGAACTTCTATCCAGGTTGTGTGATTGATTGATTGATAATCTAAAGATGATTAAATCTTGATGGCTCAGAACCTTATGGAATTTGTGTTTGCTATGATGGTACTTTGCTTATATGGCCTTGGATGCTGTGTAGATAAAAGTGAGGCCTAAGCTGCCACTGTCATTGCTAAATTTATCTGGGCTTTCACATTGCCCTCATTCTACCTGTGTCATCTTGCTATCTCCTCATCCCAATTCTTTCAATACACCTGCCCCTCGAGGTCATGTGATCAAAAGACCTCAGGCATTTTTAGGGCCTTGTCCATTGTCTGAGCCATTCTTTCATGTGGGCACTTAGCCTGTTCAGGCTTGAGTCTGATGTTAAATAGGGTCACGTTTACATTCATTTTTCAGCAGGAATTATGCTTCTTCTCAGTTTTGTGTATGAATCTGGCATCACTGTCTTCTGCTCTCAACTTTCAGCGACAATGTTAGGAAGTATTTCTGTCATAGTTACACTCCAGATCTCTGTCCTATTCTTCAAAGTTGTGAGAGGTAAAGCCAGGTTTCTGACAGCCCTGGGTGTTATATCATGTCTGTAATAAGAGCACAGAAGATACTTTGTCAACATGATTTTTGCATGTTTATGATCAACTTGGGCTACATAATGACAACCACTACCCAAGTAAGACATTAAAAATATAAGTGATCAAATTAAAAACTAAATAGACTATTGCAGACACAGCTCTGCTATGCTAATACTAGTCAAAAGAAAGCTCAAGTAGTATTTGCATATCATATAGAATATAGATTGATTAGAAAGAAAGATGAGTAGAATAAAAAAATAGTCTATTACCTGATAGTACATAGTTTAAATCCCTCATGGATTTCATAGTAGTCACCAGAGTATCTACTCATTATTCATGAAATAGGAAACACTTCAAAATGAAGTGAAGTTATCTATGTTAAATCCAGTCTACATAACAGAACACAGCAGACAGAAAATAAAGAGTGCTTTTGCTGAAATCAATAGTATTTTTAGAAAGACTAACGTTGGTAACATGTTTTGGGCATGAAAGCACATGTGAGCATTTTCTCTTGCTTGGTTTTCTCGATTCCAGATGTTTGCCTGAGCCATGAGCACCTTCACAACTTAAGTCATCACTCAAACCCAAGACTTGTGGTTTTTCTCTGTTTTTCTTGGTGGGTCCCAGGGCATAGAACATGTTGATTTACCTGGCAGATACTCTATCTCTTACTGAGAACTAAATGTGAGAAAAAGACCTCTTAAATGTGGAGTCTGGAAGATTAAAGAAAGGTTGCTTGTGGATTTGATGGAGAACTTCCCTTTCATGTGTGTACTGAGACATCTTCTCCAGCCAAGGCCTTCCTCCAGCATGATCTAGAGCCCACTCTATACCAGGGACACAGAAAGAACATGAAATCAGAGCCAAATCTGACCTCAAAGTCCTTGGATTCAGCAGAGAGGGAACAACTATAAGAGATGAAGTCTTCCTCATTCTGCATGACCACAGCTTCCTGTTTCCCTGTCTACCCTGCAACACCTATAAAGCCATGGAAGCTCCCAGAGGACACAGACCCAAACTATGGGAACAAGATAAAATTCAGACCTAATAGTAGATGACAGTGTGAATACAGATGTGGCAAAAGGATGCTGTTTCTGCATAAGGCCCTCTCAAAAATGAAAGAATATACACCTACATCCTTAATCTCAGAGATAATAAATGGTAGCCATTATATAGGTGGCTAACATTTTTAGAAGGTCTCTATGAATGTGAAGAATATTGTGCTGTTTGTATGTGTCTTGAAAGTATGTGGAATGACCATTCTGAAACTGCCCAACCTGGGGATCCATCCCATAAACAACCACCAAACCCAGACACTATTGCAGATGCCAACCAGATTTTGCTGACAGGAGCCTGATATAGCTGTCTTCTAATAGGCTCTGCCAGTGCCCCGCAAATACAGTAGTGGATATTCAAAGTCATCCATTGAACAGAGCACAGGGTCCCCAATGAAGAATTAGAGAAAGTACTCAAGGAGCTGAAGGTGTTTGCAGCCCCATAGGAGGAACAACAATATGAACTAACCAGTACCCCTAGAAATCCGTGAGATTAAACCACCAATCAAAGAAAACACATTGTGGGACTCATGGCTCCACCTGCATATGTAGCAGAGGATGGCCTAGTTGGTCATCCATGGGAGGAGAGGCCCTTGGTCCTGTGAAGGCTCTATGCCTCAGTGTAGGGGAATACTGGGACAGGAAAGTAGGAGCGGGTGAGTTGGTGAGCAAGGGGAGGGGGCAAGGATAGGGGGTTTTTGGAGGGGAAACTAAGAAAGGGGATAACATTTGAAATGCAAATAAAGAAAATATCTAATAAAAAATAAAAATAAAAAAAGAGAAAGTATGTGGAAGATTATCTCAGAGACAGTCAGAGATTTTAGAGTTGAGGATCATCAGATAACTCTCAATAGTACATTATCTTTCCCAGCTCCTGCCACTTCTACTTTTGGCCTTTTAGGGACAGGGTGGGCAAGGCCACTGCCAGAGCTACATTCTAAATATCTTGATCCTTCTTTAAATATCTGTGAACTCTGATCACCAAGAAGCCAAGATTTGGTGCAAGTGTCCTCCGCATACCACTTACAGTCCATGACATTAACATGAGGCACTGAAACTCCAGATTAGGAACCAGAGATGAAGACTTCAGGGAGAGACAAAGGATTTCCTTTTCGTCCTTGGTTCTGTTAGCCATGTAAGCCTAGGACTCAGAAGGATGTTGTCAATATGTCAGGTACAGGCCTCAGGGTAAGAAACTTTTCCCCAGACACTGCTGGCAGGGTACCAGGGCCCAGATTTGCATCTTCACTGGTAAAGTATGTCTCTGGAGATTTTTCTCCCAGTAGTTAACTCTAGGTCTCTGTACCTCCCAGAACTATTCTTAAAGAAGCTAGTCAGCATCAAACAATAGCTAATGCTAGTACTGTGAATGGGAACTGTTCTGTACTAAGTCTGTATCATCATTTAGGAGGAAGATGCCATCAACCCAGCCCTCCTCTTGCTGCTGGAAGCCATGATAGCCTTATTTCTGACTCTGGCAAGTGAGTGCAGGAGTTTAGAAAAAGAAGCTGCATGTATCTTATGCAGCACCACCACAGACAAGGGAATTCTAGTCTCGGCATTAGATTTTCCAGATCCTCCAAGTTCTATATTGTACCTGTCCCTGCCTGGCTTCCTGAATTATCCAGTTCCAGAGTTCTGTGTCCGGTTTACCACACACAAAATGTTGTGAAAATTTTCAGGTCCCAGGAGGGAAGAAGTGTCCAATTCATGTTCCTACCAGGCTCTTACCAGCTGTGCTGTTTGCATTTCCTTTCTTCTCAGGCTGGGCCCCCTGCAGCTCTGCTGCATATTCTGTAATATGTAAAACATGTAGATTGTGAGAAACAATTTATATTCAGACTTGTTCAGCCACTCTAGGCTGAGCAGGTATGGTGAGTGTCATTAGATAGATAACAATGGACCAGTTCAGCAGGAGTATTTGAAAAATAGCTTTGGCCACTTATGTGGTTGAGCCTGAGGGAAAGCATTTTCTATAATTTCTCCCACTGTGGCAATTTACAGAGTTTGCATCTGTTGTTCTCTTCTGTTTCTCTCCCTTTAAATAAATGTTCACTTTTATTATTTGTACGGCTGTTTTTCTGCACTTATGTGCAAAGACCCTGATTGTGCCTGCTTTAGTATTTTTTTGTTTGTTTGTTTGTGTGTGTGTGTGTGTGTGTGTGTGTGTGTGTGTGTGTGTTTTCCCCCCGAGACAGGGTTTCTCTGTGTAGCCCTGGCTGTCCTGGAACTCACTTTGTATACCAGGCTGGCCTCGAACTCAGAAATCTGCCTGCCTCTGCCTCCCAAGTGCTGGGATTAAAGGTGTGCGCAGCCACTGCCCAGCCCCTTGTGTAGTATTAACTATTAAAAATCCTGATTTAATTCTCAAGAGACTTGATGCCCCAGGAAACGGGGATGCCTGGCAGATGAGGGGAGGCAAGGGGAAGGAGAAATTGGATGAGGAATGGTTTGAGTGGGCACAGGGATAGTGAAAAATGGCTGGAATGTAAATAAATAAAAAAATAAAAAATAAAAATCCTAGCCAAGGGCTTCTTCACCTTTGACCATTTATGTTCCTGGATAAAAGATGCACACCTTTTTATTTTATAATATGTCTTGTGAAGCATGATAGCTGGGCACCTGACTACCCTCTATGCTATTTATTAGCCTCGAGGGCATCCATGTACATCCAGAAGCTCTTTAGACCCAGCTCCCTGACCCGAGGTAGGAGACGTGCCATCTCTAGGCAATAGCTCTGCTCCTGTATGCCTTGCCATGGCACCCACCACACATCCTTTTGCACATGCATCAAATGTGTCATGGCCTGGATAAAAGAAGTGCACCCCAGTGAACATCTCTCTTCTTCTCTTCTTTTTCCCTCTCACCCCGCCCCAGAGGCACCCTCTACCAATAAAACATGAGGCCTGTTTCTGGTGTGATATTTCTGGGACTACACTGCATATACTAGCATCAGTGCTAAGATTCTTTTGTGACCTCCCCTGGATAGGTTGTGGGATGCATGGAACATGCCAACACATGGAATGGCCACTACCACATGACTTATGCCATACAGTTCTGAATCTCAACCAGATGAGTCTCCTGGCTACACAGGCTCATACTTCTTGGCACTGGATCTTTAATACTCCTTGCAAACCTCAGCTGATTGGAAAGCTTCCCATTCTGGTCAGAGTACAGGGCACCCTTGTTCCAAGAGAGGATTGGCCAACCTCTATCTGTCTAAGTGATGAACTTCTCCCTAGTCACTTATGACTGTCCTTCCAGCTGACTTCTCAGTTTAAGACTCCTACCCTTGGGTGACCCCCTCCCTCTCGATGTCTGGGAAGCTGTTCTCTCTCAATTTCTTTATCACACTGCTACTGCTGTTAAACTTTTCTCTCTCAGGCCATGGGACCATAGCTCATGCATGTTAGGCATGCAGTTCTCAGCTACTAGCTTCTGTGTGATGGCCCAGTAAGCTTAAACTTGGCTTTTAAATATATTTCATTGATCTAATGCCATCAGGATGCCTTGGCAAGATTGACTTATCATTATTAATTTTTTCTCAGAGTGCCTGTAGGGATATTTTAATAATGTCTCTCACCCAATGACATTTTGTCTTCCACCATGTCTCCAGCCTCCCCACTGGGATGTCATCATGGCCAGCTCCAGATCAACCCTCTGAAACTTGCACCTGATTTAA
The DNA here is from genome assembly GCA_902729485.2 of Mus minutoides. Lineage (NCBI taxonomy): Eukaryota > Metazoa > Chordata > Mammalia > Rodentia > Muridae > Mus > Mus minutoides. Next base: position 349,363 of record LR749865.1, read on the forward strand.
AGGCATCCTAGCTTATAAAGTTTTGCAATAAGGTCTGGCTTCAGTACCCATCAGATAAGGACTCTAAGTGGTCATGTAATGTCACTTTTGATCCCACCATTCTAAAGGATCTTCATAAATACCTCAGCATAAATGGAAGGAGATTCTCTCTGTCCAAGCTTTTACCTATCTGTGCTCCAAACTTTCTCTTTTCTCTTCCTGCCACCCAACTCAACTTCTAGCTATGAAACCTCAACCAGATGAAACTTCTACTATTCTCATTCCAGCTAATGGATTTCCTTGTCACTGCCACCAACCTGCCTCTTACAACCTCTCTTACTTCCCTAGCCTCCTCAGGTTCCTCTTCTCACCAGACTTCCCCAGAACCCCCTTGCTTGACCTCTCAAGACTCCTCCCCTCCTGTGCCAGCTGAGGCTTCTCAAGTCATCCTACACTGGCAGGTGCCAGCCCTCCCACCACTCACTCTAAATCTACAGTCATGTCCTCTACTTCTTCCCCTACCTAGCCTAACTTAGCATTGATCCTCTTTAAGTTGCTGGGGTAGATGGTCTAATCAGTGTACATGTCACTTTCTCACTAAATGAATTTTCTCAAATATAAAAAGACTGGGATTCTATACCCAATTCTTCTATCTTGATTAAAGGATTTCAGTATATTACTCAATCTTATAGCCTGAGTTAACATGATATATATATATGATTCTCAGTAATAATTTACTGTCTGATGAGACCCTCTTCTTCCTCCTTGCCACCAACCTACTAACTTTAACATATTGTTTTCTTTGCTAGCCTCTCAGGTAGACTCCCAAGTCACAGATGGCCAGAATCACTCTGTTGTTAAACACTGTTCTCCTGTTGTCATCCAATTACTGGACCCTACAAGGTATATCACCCAAGCTCAATACCCTCTCCCTCTCCAGAGTCTCAGGGGACTTAAAGCCTATTATATCTGACTTCCTAAGGAATAAAACTCCTTCACCCTACCTCTTCTCCTTTAGCACCTTTATACTAACAGTTAAGAAATCTAATGGAACCTATTGCCTGGTTCAAGAGCTCAGACTCATTAATTCTGCAGTGGTTCCTCTCCATCCTGTTGTGGTTAATGCTTTCATATTTCTTTCCACTATCCCCTTGGGAACTTCTCATTTCACAGTCCTAGATCTCAAAGATGGGTTATTCTCTATCCCTCTAGATGCCCAGTCACAGAATATCTTTGCCTTTACCTGGACTAATCCAGATACCCACTTTTCATTCACCTGAACTATTCTACCTTGGGGATTCTGGGACAGCCCATGCCTATTTGTCCAGGTCCTGGCTTTAGGTTTACTTTCTCTATCTCTCCCTAAATCGATGACTGATAATATGTGGATTACATTCTTCTCTATTGCCCTCTATAAAAATGAGGCAAGCTGGGACCTCTGTTTTAAATTTCATGTTTAGTCAAGGCTATAGAATCTTGCTTTCTAAAGTCCAAATGTCCACTCCACAGGTCACCAAATTGGGATTAACAACTAATCCAACACACAAGGTAATGACCTTAGAAAGAATCTAATTCAGTCTTTAACAGTTCTGCCTATAAAGGAAGAGATTTTATCATTCTTAGGAATAGGCAGGTTTTTTTTTTTATGTTCCTTCCTTTTCTTTCCTTTCTCACCCCATAGTTCATTAGGCCTGACCCACAATGCTTATTTGAAACCTGTTACCAAGCCTTTTTAAAGGCTCCAACAGAAAATTGGACATAGTACTACCGGAGGACCCAGCTATACCACTCCTGGGCATATAATCAGAAGATGCTCCAGCAGGTAATAAAGATACATCCTGGCCAGCTCCAGGTCACCTTGGGCATGAACTAGGCAAATGGTCCCACTATTCCCAGAGGACTCTCCATGCGATCTTAGGATCAGTGGTGAGTGGAACACAACATCTGTTCCAAACCAATAGTGTCAGGCCCGTGCCAGCAGGAAGGAAGCAGAAAACTCTCTTGACAAGGGGATCAAGTCCCTTCTGGTCAGCCCCAGTTGAGGGTCACCTTGGGCACAAACTTAGCAGACTGTCCCATGGTAACCAGAGGACTCTCCATGTGATCTTAGGATCACTGGTGAGTGGAATACAACATCAGTTCCAAACCAATTGTGATGGGCCTGTGACAGCAGGAGCAATGACAGGGGAACCCTGCCTGACCAGCAGCTCAGATTCCTTCTGATCTGTGCTGATATACTGTGGTTTTGAACACACAATATGGCCTCACAGTCCCCAGAGGAGACACCATTTCAAGGTGCTGTAACATGCCCAGGACCTTAGGATTTAAGGATCCCAGGATAATAGGAGCTTAGTCACACCAGGATCTCAGGATCTCAGAGGAAGCTTGACTGACAAGAACTCTGACACACCCAGAATCTCAGGTTCACAGGAGCCTGGAATCATAGGATCACAGAGAAAGCTGGACTCTGAGGAGTCCGGAATCAACAGGAATTATAGAAAGACAAGCTCCAATCAGATATATTGAGGCCAGCAAGCACTTGAGATAATCAGATGGCAGGAGGCAAGCATAAAAACAGAAGCAACAGAAACCAAAGCTACTTGGCATCATCAGAACCAAAGTCTCCCACCATAGCAAGTCCTGGATATACTATCACATCAGAAAAGCAAGATATGGATCTAAAGTCACTTCTCATGATGATGATGGAGAACTTTAAGAAGGAAATAAATAACTCCCTTAAAGAAATATAGGAAAACACAAGTAAACAACTAGAAGTCCTAAAAGTGCAAACAAATCCCTTAAGGCATTACAGGAAACACTACCAAACAGGTGAGAGAATTGAAAAAAAAATTCAGGACCTAAAAATGGATGTAGAAACAATAAAGAAATCACAAAGAGAGACAGATCTGGAGATAGAAATCCTACGAAAGAAATCAGGAACCATAGATGAGAGCCTCAGCAACAGAATACAAGAGATGGAAGAGAGAATCTCAGGTGCAGAAGATTCCATAGAAAACATGGACACAACAATCAAAGAAAATGCAAGATGCAAAAAGATCCTAACTCAAAACATCCAGGAAATCCAAGACAAAATGAGAAGACCAAACCTACAGATAATAGGAATAGATGAGAATGAAGATTTTTCAACTTAAAGGGCCAGTAAATATCTTCAACAAAATTATAGAAAAAAACCTTCCCTAACCTAGAGAAAGAGATGCCCATGAACATACAATAAGTCTACAGAATTCTAAATAGACTAGACCAGAAAAGAAATTCCTCTAGACATATAATCATCAGAAAAACAAATGAACTAAATAAGGATAGAGTATTAAAAGCAGTAAGGGAAAAAAGGTCAAGTAACATATAAAGGCAGACCTATTAGAATAACATCAGACTTCTCACCAGAGACTATGAAAGCCAGAAGATCCTGGACAGATATTACACAGACCCTAAGATAACACAAATGCCATCCTAGGCTACTACGCCCAGCAAAACTCTCAATTACCATAGATGGAGAAACCAAGGTATCCCATCACAAAACCAAATTCACACAATATCTTTCCACAAATCCAGCCCTTCAAAGGATAATAAAGAAAAAAATCTCCAACACAAGGAGGGAAATGACACCTTAGAAAAAACAAGGAAGTAATCCTTCAACAAACCTAACAGAAGAGAGTCAAGAACAGAATCCCAACTCTAACCACAAAAATAACAGGAAGTAATCATTACATTTCCTTAATATTTCTTAATGTCAATGGACTCAATTCCCAAATAAAAAGACATAGACTAAGAGACTGCCTACACAAACAGGACCCAACATTTTGCTGCATACAGAAAACCCACCTCAGGGACAAAGACAGAAATTACCTCAGAGTAAAAGGCTGGAAAAATTTTTCCAAAAAACGGTCCAAAGAAAGAATCTGGAGTAGCCATTCTAATATCGAATAAAATTGACTTCCACCCCAAAGTTATCAAAAAAATACAAGGAAGGTCACTTCATACTCATGAAAGGTAAAATCTTCCAAGATGAACTCTCAATTCTGAATATCTGTGCTCCAAATTCAAGCGTATACATATTCATTAAAGAAATTTTGTAAAGCTCAAACCACACATTGCACCATACAAAATAATAGTGGGAGACTTTAACACCCAACTTTCATCAATGGACAGATCCTGGGAACAGAAACTAAACAAAGACACATTGAAACCAACAGAAGTTATGAAACAAATGGAATTATCTGATATCTACAGAATATTTTTACCCTAAAACAAAAGGATATGCCTTCTTCTCAGCACTTCAAGGAACCTTCTCCAAAACTGACGATATAATCAGTCACAAAACAGGCTTTAATAAACTCAGAAATGAAAAGGGAGACATAACAACAGAACCTGAGGAAATCCAAAGTATCATCAGCTCCTACTTCACAAGGCTATAATCAACAAAACTGGAAAATGTGGATGAAATGCACAATTTTATAGATACCAGGTACTAAATTTAAATCAGGATCAGATTAATGATCTAAATAGCCCCATATTCCCTAAAGAAATAGAAGCAGTCATTAATAGTATCCCAACCAAAAAAAGCCCAGGACCAGATGGGTTTAGTGCAGAGTTTTATCAGACCTTCAAAGAAGACCTAATTCCAATTCTCCTCAAACTCTTCCACAAAATAGAAACAGAAAGTACTCTACCCAATTAATTCTATGAAGCCACAATTACTCTGATACCTAAACCACACAAAGACCCAACAAAGAAAGATAACTTCAGACCAATTTCTCTTATGAATATCAATGCTAAAATACTCAATAAAATTCTCACAAATTGAATTCAAGAACACATCAAAAAGATCATCCATCATGATCAAGTAGGCTTCATCCCAGGGATACAGGGATGGTTTAATACATGAAAATCCATCCACTTAATCTACTATGTAAACAAAGACCAAAACCACATGTTCATCTCATTAGATGCTTAGAAAGCATTTGACAAAATACAACACCCATTCATGACAAAAGTCTTAGAAAGATCAGGAACTCAAGGCCCATAATTAAACATAATCAAAGCAATATACAGCAAGCCAGTAGCCAACATCAAACTAAATGGAGAGAAACTTGAAGCAATCCCACTAAAATCAGAGATTAGACAAGGCTGCACACTATCTCCCTACCTATTCAATATAGGACTTGAAGTCCTAGCCAGAGCAATTTGACAACAAAAGGACATCAAGTGGATACAAATTGGAAAGGAAGAAGTCAAAATATCACTATGTGCAGATGATATGATAAAATATATAAGTGACCCTAAAAAATCCCACCAAAGAACTCCTAAACCTGATAAATAGCTTTAGTGCAATAGCTGGATATAAAATTAACTCAAACAAATCCATGGCCTTTCTCTACACAAAGGATAAACGGGCTGAGAAAGAAATTAGGGAAACAACACCCTTCATAATAGTTACAAATAATATAAAATACTGTGGTGTGACTCTAACTAAGGACATGAAAGATCTGTATGACAAGAATTTCAAGTCTCTGAAGATAGAAATTGAAGAAGATCTTAGAAGATGAAAAGATCTCTCATGCTCATGGATTGGCAAGATTAATATAGTCAAAATGGCTATATTGCCGAAAACAATCTACAGATTCAATGCAATCCCCATCAAAATTCCAGCCCAATTCTTCACAGAGTTAGAAAGGGCAATTTGCAAATTCATCTGGAATAACAAAAAAAACCTAGGATAGCAAAAACTATTCTCAACAATAAAAGAACTTCTGGTGCAATCACCACGCTGGTCCTCAAGCTGTACTGCAGAGCAATTGTGGAAAAAAAAAAACTGCATGGTACTGGTACGGCAACAGACAGGTAGATCAATGGAATAGAATTGAAGACCCAGAAATGAACCCACACACCTATATTCACTTGATCTTTGACAAGGGAGCTAAAACCATCCAGTAGAAAAATGACAGCATTTTCAACAAATAGTGCTATTACAACTGACAGTTATCATGTAGAAGAATGCGAATTGGTCCGTTATTATCTCCTTGTTCAAAGCTCAAGTCTAAGTGGATCAAGGAACCCCACATAAAACCAGAGACTCTGAAATTTATAGAGGATAAAGTGGGGAACAGTCTCAAAATATGGGCACAGGGGGAAAATTTCTGAACAGAAAAACAATGGCTTGTGCTGTAAGATGGAGAATTGACAAATGGGACCTCACAAAATTGCAAAGCTTCTGTAAGGCAAAAGAGACTGTCAAAAAGACAAAAAGGCTACCAAGAGACTGGGAAAGGGTCTTTATCAATCCAATATATAAAGAGAACTCAAGAAGGTGGACTCCAGAAAATCAAATAACCATATTAAAATGGGGTAAAGAGCTAAACAAAGAATTCTCAACTGAGGAATACCGAGTGGCTGAGAATCACCTTTAAAAGTGTTCAACATCCTTAATGATCAGGGAAATGCAAATGAAAAGAACCCTGAGATTCCACCTCACCCCAGTCAGATTGGCTAAGATCAAAAATCCAGGTGACAGCAGATGCTGGCAAGGATGTGGAGAAAGAGGAACACTCCTCCATTGCTGGTGGGACTGCAAGCTCGTACAATTACTCTGGAAATCAGTTTGCCTGTTCCTCAGAAAATTGGACATAGTACTACCGGAAGATCCAGCCATACCTCTCCTGAGCATATACCAGAGATATTCCAACTTTTAATAAGGACACATGCTCCACTATGTTCATAGCAACCTTTTTTAGAATAGCAAGAAGATGGAAAGAACCCAGATATTCCTCAACAGAAGAATGGATACAGAAAATGTGGTACATTTACGCAATAGAATATTATTCAGCTATTGATCAAAATGAATTAGTGAAATTCTTAGACAAATAGATGGATCTGGAGGATATCATCCTGAGTGTGGTCACCCAATAACAAAAGAACACATATGATATGCACTCACTGATCAGTGGATATTAGCCCAGAAACTTAGAATACCCAAGATACAATTTGCAAACTATATGAAACTCATGAAGAAGGAAGACCAAAGTGTGGATCCTTTGTTCCTTCTTAGAATGGGGAACAAAATACTCATGGGAGGATTTACAAAGACAAAGTTCAGAGCAAAGCCTGAAGGAATGGCCATCCAGAGACTGCCCCACTTGGGGATCCACCTTATAAACAACCACCAAACCCAGTCACTACGCCAATGCCAACCAGAGCCTGTTGACAGGAGCCTAATATAACTATCTCCTGAGAGGCTCTGACAGTGCCTGGCAAATACATAAGTGGATGTTCACAGTCATCCATTGGGAGGAGCACAAGGTCCCCAATGAAGGAGCCAGAGAAATACCCAGGGAGCTAAAGGGGACTGAAGCCCCATAGGAGGAACTTCAATATGAACTAACGAGTACCCCCAGAGATCCTTGAAACTATACCACCAATTAAAGAAAACACATGGTGGAATTTGTGGCACTAGCTATATATGTAGCAGAGGTTGGCCTGGTCAGTCATCAATGTGAGGAGAGGCCCTTGGTCCTGTGAAGGCTCTAGGACCCAGAATAGGGGAATGCTAATACCAGGAATGGAAATAGGTAAGTTGGGGAGCAGGCAGAGGGGGAAGGGGACAGGGGATTTTCAAAGGGGAAACTAGGAAAGGGGATAACATTTGAAATGTAACTAAAAAAAAATGTAATAAATAAAAAAAAAAGACACATCATCCACTATGTTCATAGCAGTCTTATTTATAATAGCCAGAAGCTGGAAAGAACCTAGATATCCCTCAACAGAGGAATGGATTCAAAAAATGTGGTACATTTACACAATAGACTAATACTCAGTTATTAAAAACAATGAATTCACAAAATTCTTAGGCAAATGGATGGAAATAGAAAATATCATCTTGAGTGAGGTAACCCAATCACAAAAGAATATACATGGTATGCACTCTCTGTAAAGTGGATAGTAGCCTAGAAGCTCAGAATACCCAAGATACAATTTACAGACCACATGAAGCTCAATAAGAAGGAAGACCAAAGTATGGATACTTCTCTCCTCCTTAGAAGAAGGGACAAAATATACCTGGGAGGAGATACAGTAACAAAGTGTAGAGCAGAGAGTAAAGGAAAGACCATCCAGACTCTGCCTCACCTGGGAATCCATCCCACATACAGTTACCACACCCAGACACTATCATGGATGCTAACAAGAGCTTGCTGACAGGAACCTGATATAGCTGTCTCTTGAGAGGCTCTGACAGTACCTGACAAATACAGAGGTGGATGTTCTCAGCCAAACATTGGACTGAACACAAGGTCCCCAATGGAGGAGCTAGAGAAAGAGCAAAGGAGCTGAAGGGGTTTGCAGCCCCATAGAAGGAACAACAATATGAGTCAACCAGTAACTCCAGAGCTCCTAGGGACTAAAGAACTAACTAAAGAGTACACATGGAGGGACCCATGGTTCCTGCTGCATATATTGCAGAGGATGACCTTGTTGGACATCAATGGGAGGAGAGGCCCTTGGTCTTGTGAAGGCTTGATGCCTCAGTGTAGGGGAATGTAGGGACCGGGAAGCCGAAGTGGGTGGGTTGGTGAGCAGGCAGAGGGGGATGGGATGGGGATTTTGGGAGGGGAAATCAGGAAAGGGGATAACATTTGAAATGTAAATAAAGAAAATATCTAATAAAAAGAAAACAGAAAAAAGACATCAAGGCTCCAATGGGCTCTCCTTCAGGCCCTGGCCTTACACTTCCCTGACCTGACTTGTCCTCTATGTAACCAAAAATGAGGGGTTTGCCCTTGGAGTCCTAGGCTACCAACTGGGACTTGTTTTAAAAAAAAAAAAACAACTATACCTAACCATCCAGGGATTGGCACCTTTTATTCATACCTTAACAGCTGCTGAACTTATTTGAGAGTCTAACCTTTTGGTTGCCTATTACTGTCTTCTCCTCTCATAACCTGTCAAAGCTTACAAATTGTACCTCCTTTCCTTTTAAGTAGCACTAATAGAAGACTCTACACTTACTTGCTAATCAAGCCCACCTCTTAATATTTCCAATCTTCTTCCTTGACCAAATACTAACCACTCCGTATAACACCTCTGCACTAAAACCTTATAGGAAGTATTACTTCATATTTCACACATATAGGAGGGTACATTGCCCCAAGGCCATCTATACCTGGTATACAGATGGCAAGATGACAGAGGAGTGCACAGTAGTCATGAGAGCTTCCAATCTTACTTTATGAAATGGGAAACTATCAAAATGTAGTAAAATTATCCTGTGATAACCTAAGACTACATGAATGGGCAAAGCATGAAGAAAACAAGGACTGCTGTAGCTGAAATCAAGAGCATTATCAGAAAAACTAACATCATCAACATGTGTAGACTCCGTATGCAAAGCCTGCTGCATAGAGATTCTGATCCAGTTCCCACAGAAAATTCACCAATACAGATCTGTGGCCCTAAAGCACACTTGAACATTTTCTCTTGATTGGTTTACTGGATTCCAGGTGTTGGGGTCCACCACCTGCGGTTGACTCACATTACAGACTGGATCCCCTGGAAGATGGTCTGGGGCTGAAACGAAACTAGGGTGGGAGAAGAAATGGATGCCAAGTCGAATCACTCCAATCAAAGCGTCTAACTTAATTTTGGATTCTTCCTCAGTTTTGAGAGGGAAAGCCCCGCCCCCTGTCAGTTCTGCACAGGCGCCCAGAATTTGGCTCGAAGCCTGAAGTACTGTGGGATGTCCCAGCTGTAGGCAGGTGAACTGGGCGGTGCCAGGGTCCAGGGGTGCTCTGGAATGTCTCCGCAGGATGCATGTCCTGTCCCTGGAGAGGCACAGCGACAGCCATAGGACACCAGAGTAGCTCAGGTGTGATTTAGCAAGACAATGAAAGCCACGTGCCTGTGGCTTCCTATGGCTGGTCTGGACACAGCCTGGAGCAGGCTGGTAGGGGAGGGACGTTACACCAGGTATCTGGAAGAGATTAATGCACATAATAGATTCTCCCACTTTTCCTAAGGAGAACATCCTAGAAATAGTGCACCCTAAAGATCCTGTTTCTGAAGAATGTGATGGGTCCTTTCTGTATGTGTGTCCCTGGGTTAGCCTACCTGTCTCAGGAAAAGAGCACATTTCCTTGCAATCACTAGAGTACTTCAATAATAGGACACCAAAACCATTCTTTATCTAAGAGAGGAAATGTGGGTTCAGCTGCCCCATATCCACTGATCTCAATTGAGGCATTGCCACACCTACTCCAGTGTAGTCTGCATGACATGTCCAAAAGCTTGGCCACAGTCCTGAGGCAAAAAGTTTCATAGAAACTTAGTCTCCTGGGGCCTTCGCATCCTGTAGCACAAATGCTCCAAACTTGTCCTTGCATTAGTCAGTGAATGGTTCTGTGTGCTTTTTTTTTTTCCTTATTTATTTATTTATTTATTTATTTATTTATTTATTTATTTATTTATTATTAGATATTTTCTTTATTTACATTTTAAATGCTATCTCGAAAGTTCCCTATCCCCTCCCCAACCCCCGCCCTGCTCCCCTACCTGCCCACTCCTACTTCTTGGCCCTGGCGTTCCCCTGTACTGGGGCATATAAAGTTTGTAAGACCAAGGGGCCTCTTTTCCCAATGATGGCCGACTAGGCCATCTTCTGCTACATGTGCATCTAGAGTCATGAGTGCTGGGGATACTGGTTAGTTCATATTGTTGTTCCACCTAAAGGGTTTTAGTATTGTTTTATTATAGGTACCTCCAAGGAATGTTTTGACAAATACCTAAATTAGGTTGAACTTTGCTTCCTGGCCTTCACCAATGTCCTAGGCAGTCCTTGAATTAACCCTGGACTTGGAATTTCATGAGAGTGTTACTTATTCAGACAAATTGCCTCTAGTATTGAAAGAAAGATAGTGAAAGAAATCAGGCTTTACTATCTACTACATAGAGTTAGAAAGTTCAGGGCAAGCTTAGCAAAGTAAACTTAGAATAAATGGCAGCCTACATTACATAATAGTAGAAAGAATATGGGTTGTGGTTTTAGGAGGAACTGGAGTATTGTATTATTCATGAAAGGGTTAGTAGAAAGGAACTCCCCTGGTGCATGTTTTTAAACAGGCCCAGAGGAATAGCATAATTAGGTATTTACTAAAGGACCCCTGGTGGTGGGTTTAACAATAGACTAGTATTGTACCTAGGCATATCAGACCCTTTACCTGGCCCCTGTGAATAGCTGATTTTAGATAGGCCTGATCTTATCTCAGTTGGAAACACTGCCTGGCCCCTGATAGCTTTTATGTATGCATTTTCTCTGTTTTGTGTAAAAAGCCATTTTACCTTTCAATGTACCTTGGCCTAACTTATTTGTTTTTCTTCTATGTTATAAGTCTGATTCTTGCTTTGAGAAATTACATTCAGATACAGCTCTCTCTCTCTGTTTTAGTGTCTGCTTGTCACTTTTCACCAACTCCTTGTCCACCTGCATACTGAGACCCTGGTTCCCTATGGGTTGAGGCACCAGATGAGTCCAGTCTGCAGCAGCACATCCTGGTCCTCCCTATACTACCTAAGTTCTAAGCCAACATACCTCCTGGCCCAAACATAGATGACCAGGGTCCATTCTTGAGCATACACTTGATTCACTTCCCCCAGATCCATACTCCCAGTGGTATTTCTGTAAAAAGGTATCCAAGCATGGCATCTGGGATGACATTTATACCTCAGGTATTTCAGTCAAGAAAGTGACTCACAGGATGAAAATTAGATTTAGCGAATGGACATATTGGTCCTGAACGTGGGAGACATAACAGACTGTTGCCTATGGCAATGTTCAGATTCTACCCATGTGCCTGTGATCCCAGCTTTGATATTAGGAAAAAAGAGAAGTCTTTGAGGAACTACTCACCTCTGAAAAATATCACAAAGATAAAAATTTACAAACTATGCAAATCCCCATTAATGGAAACAAGTATCCTCAGATCCACAAGACTTATTTTGATCCAGGTTGAAGTTATTTTATATTATTTTCATTTAATAACTGTCTCAAAATCAGTTCTCAAAATAGTCAGTATGGATCAATATAGTCCATATAAGGAAAAACATATAGTCCATATAAGGAAATTTTAAGTCTATACACACATCTTTAGTGTAAGATGATCTAGAATTGCTGGCATATTGGTCCCTGATGTTGGACTCAGAAGGAATTTCTGACTCAGGCCAGGAGTACATGGATCAGGGTAAAGCAACTTTTCCATGGACAGTGATCCTAGGATAGTAGGCCTGAGAGGTTCTAAAGTAAAATTAGGACCCCTGCACCTTCAACTCTCTGATCCTTGTCCTTGACACAGAACCATATTCATGAGTCCAGAGTTCAGGATGGAAAGAGCCTCACAGAGTGGCCAGGGCTCAGATTGGCTAAGGTGCACTACCCAGAAAACAGTATTTCTTCTTTAACTCAACTGGATTCTCCCTGTTACCCCATTGGAGAACTGGGCTCTGAATTGATCACTAATCTAACTGGCATTTCTTGAGGTCTATTATACAAAAACAGGAAACGTTACCATATAGAAATGATCAGAGAACTACAAATAGGCTCAAATTGCAAATCAACTTTGGGTATTATGAGTTGTGTGGTAGAATGTGAGAAGACACTCTTCAAAGGGTAAGAATGGACAGTATTCATTCCTGGGATGCAAGCGGTAGGTGAAAATTCATGTAGAGTATGGGTGAGGGACAGGTCAGGTTACAGTTTGTCAGGGGGCTTAGCATGGCCTCAATGTGAGCTCTGAGCTCTGAGAGAAGATTTGCAGGACACGAAGGATTCCTCCAGCTAGGCTCCACATCAGGAAGTTTCTTAACTTCCCCAAAGCCTGAGCAGCTGGGGAAGAGGTGAGCAAACAAGTGGGCCCAGAAGGAAAATTTCTCATTCAGACCATGTGCTGGCTGGATTTTTTTTTTTTGGTCATTTTGACTCAAGCTTTGTTTTTTGGGAAATGGTACCTTGAAGGAGAAAATATCTTCATCAGATTGCCTCTAGCCAAGTCTGTAAGGGCAGGTGCTCTTGGATTATATATGAAAGCAGGGTGAGCAAGCCAGTAAGCAGCAGTCCTCCGTGCAATATGCCTGCCTCCATGTTCCTCCCTTGAGTGCCTGGACTAAATATCACACTATTGGAATGTGACCTGGGACTTGATAGATGAAATAAACTCTTTTCTCCTCAAGTTGTTTTTGGCCGCCATGTTGTTTTGACACAGCAATAGCAAAGCAAAATCTTCTTTTATTAGATTTTTCTTAATTTGCATTTCAAATGTTATCCCCTTTCCTAGTTTCCCCTCTGAAAACCCCCTATCCTTCTGCTCTCCCCCTGCTCCCCAATCCACCCACTCCCATTTCCTGGCCCAGGCATTCCCCTATACAGGACCAAGGGCTGCCTTTCCTCCTATTGATAACTGACTAGACCATCCTCAGCTACAAATACATCTAGGGCCATGAGTCTCTCCTTGTGTTTTCTTTGATTGGTGGTTTAGTCCCAGGGAGCTTTGGGGTTACTGGTTAGTTCATATTGTTGTTCCTTTTATGGGGCTGCAAATCCCTTCAGCTCCTTGGGTACTTTCTCTAGCTCTTCATTGTGGACCTTGTGCTCCATCTAATGGATGACTGTGAGCATACACTTCTGTATTAGTCAGGCAGTGGCAGAGACTCTCAGGAGACAGCTATATCAGCTGCCTGTCAGAAAGCTCTTGTTGGCATCTGCAATAGTGTCTGGGTTTGGTGGTTGTTTATTGGATGGATCCCCAGGAAAGACAGTCTTTACATGATCATGCCTTCAGTCTCTGCTCAGAACTTTGTCTCTGTAACACCTTCCATTGGGATTTTGTTCCCCCTTCTAAGGATTGATGTGTCCACACTTTGGTCTTCAGTCCTCTTGAGTTTCATGTGTTTTGCACATTGTATCTTGGATATTCTGAGCTTCTGGACTAATATCCACTTATCAGTGAGTGCATATCATGTGTGTTCTTTTGTGATTGGGTTACTTCACTTAGGATGATATCTTTGAGATCCATCTATTTGTCTAAGAATTTTATGAATTCATTGTTTTTAATAGCTGAGTAATATTCCATTGTGTAAATGTACCACATTTTCTGTATCCATTTTTCTGTTGAGGGAGGGACATCTGGGTTCTTTCCAGCTTCTGGCTATTATAAAAAATGCTGCTATGAACATAGTGGAGCATGTGTCCTCCTCATTACAAGTTGGAGCATCTTCTGGGTATATGCCATCTTCTGGGTATGGCTGGATCTTCTGGTAGAACTATGTCCAATTTTTGAGGAACCATCTAACTGATTTTCAGAGTAGTTGTACCATCTTGCAATCCCACCAGCAATGGAGGAGTGTTCCTCTTTCTTCACATCCTCACCAGCATCTGCTGTCACCCGAATTTTTGATTTTAGACATTCTAACTGGTATGAGGTGGAATCTCAGGGTTGTTTTGATTTACATTTTCCTGATGATTAAGGATGATGAACAATTTTTCAGGTGCCATTGCATTCCTCAGTTGAGAATTCTTTGTTTAGCTCTGTACCCCATTTTTAATAGGGTTATTTGATTTTTCTGGAGTCCACCTTCTTTATATATATATATATATATTGGATATTAGTCCCCTATCCTTTCACAATCATTTGGTTGGCATTTTGTCGTATTGACAGTGTCCTTTACGTTACAGAAGCTGTAAAGCAGAATCTTACAAGCAAGTATTGCACATGTATGGCATCTTCACAACTACACAAAACTTGTTTTTGTAAAGGACACTGGTTTTATGGTTAATTTTAATTTGTACTTCTGTGTATGTTTGTGTGTATGTAGTACATGCCAATAGATATGAGATGCTCTTGCAATCTGGAAGAGGGCATCTAATCTCATGGAGCTGAAATAATAGGTGTTTGTAAGTGTCCCTTTGATGATGCATGGAAATGAACTCAGGTCCACTGCTCTTTGAAAAGCTAATACTTTCTTCCAGTCCTTAGGTAGTAGTTTTTGCCTGCATTTCTTTGCTGGGTCTGGAAAATTTTGATCCACCTGGCAGATTTTCTACCACCTACTCAGTATTTATCTGAGGAACAGACCTCCAAAACCTGGATTAAGAAATGCAAATTGCCTGTGGATTTGATGGAGATCTCACTCATGTGTGTGCTGAGACATCCTATCTAGCCCATTCCTGGAGATTCTCCCCCAGCAAGTTACAGAGCTCACTCAACACCTGGGACACAGCACCAAGCCCCTGGCAAAAACACGAAATATGAGCTACATTTGACCTCAGAGCCTACTTAGTTAGAGCTTCCATTACTGTGAAGAGAAACCATGACCAAAGCAGCTCCTACAATGGACAACATTTCCTTGAGGCTGGCTTACATGTTCAGAGATTCAGTCTGTTATAATCATGGTAGCATCCAGGTAGGAATGGTACTGGATGAATTGAGAATTCTACATCTGGATTTGAAAAGCAGGGGAGACTGGAATCCTCAGACAGCTAGGAGGAAGGTTCCATTGTCTACTCCCACAGTGACACATGTGCTGTCACAATATGTGAATCATCTCAATACATTGATAGCTTCTTCCTCTTTTTTTCTTTAGAACAAACAGCTTTTTCAGCTTTTTGAACAGAATTTGTTTCCATTTTATGGAATCCATTCATATTTAAAAGAATCAATGGCAAAAATTTAGAATTGCTTACCTGGGTATGCCATGGAGTGTGGTTCACGCTAACCTTCATATATTTGGGCACAACAGCAGCTGTGTTCTCCTGTTCACATGGACTGAATGACATTCCTGGAAACCGAACACAAAGAAACTCTCTTAGACATGGATTTGTCCAAAATAGGGACCCTGCATCAACTGCCATTCGCCTTTTGAGGATCTTGTCTTCATACCCACCCTGCACTCCTTTTTAGTGTACTTAATGAATGTATTCTCACCCACTTTCATATTCAAGGTGGATCAATTCATAGCCAAATAATATACTCTCTAGTCAGCTATAGAAAATATAAAATCTTAGTCCTGAAAGGGACAATTGTATTTTGGGAGAGTTGAATTTATTACCCTAAATTTAACACTTTCTTATGCTTACAAAATTTTATGTGAAATTTGTGGTGATAATGACTGTTAAAGGATGTTTTGTGTACTGTGTATTCAAATGCTGATTCTTATACGCAGATACTAGCTTGCAGTCTGGACTTTGGTATTGTCATTAATATCACCTGATTCAGTAGTTTGTAAAATGTTGTTCTCCATCACCTTCTGCTTAGTAAAAATGGAGCTAAATATTTGGGCAGGAAGGGAAAAGTCAGGACTCCTTGGCTCAGAGGGCAATTATGGTTCTCAGGTAGGGACTAGGATGTTTGCATCCTGACGCTGGTGAATAAAGAGGCCAGGGCTTGGCTAGGATGGCAAGAAACAGGCTGCATAGCTGGGGAGTATATTAGGCCAGCATTACTGGGTTAGAATAGCTCTGAATCTGCCTAGCTATTATACCTAAAATTTAAATAAACCTAACAATCTTCATGTCATTATTCAGAGCAAGAGCAAGCATAGAAAAGTGAACTTTTACAATTGATAACTGACTTTTTGATGACTTTTAAATATATGAGTGCAGAAATATCTAAGGACTTGATCAAACCATGCTCTCCTTTAAAAATTACCTTTTTGGACACAACACATACTCAGTGTACAAGGCAGTCTTAGGGACACAGATGGAACAGCTGAAAAAGGATTCAATGATGTTTCAAGTCCAAAGGGTAAGCAACCTTGAAGAAGTGCCTCCCGTGCAAATTTAGTAAAGTACCAAATGTAAAACACTACCAGGTGCCCAGTGTGGTGGATCTGCCACTTATATTTAAGTTTGAATGATATTCAGTGCATGGGTATTTTGCCTGCACGTATGTCTCTGCATCACAATCTATTCCAGAATAGAGAGTAGGGGGTCTCAGGAACAGGAATTACAGACTCCATACTCGCTGTAGGCGGTATGGGATAGCTCCCAGGGACTAAACTACCAACCAAAGAGTACACATGGAGAGACCCAAGGCTCCAGCCACATATGTAGCAGAGGATGGCATTGTCTGACATTAATACAAGGAGAGACCCTTGGTCCTGTGAAGGTTCAATTTCCCAGTATAGAGGAGTGCCAGGACAGTGAGGTGGGTGTGTGTGGGTGGAAGGGGGAGCACCCTCATAGAAGCAGAGGGAGGTTGGGATGGGATGAAGGGGTTCCTGATGGGAAACCAGGAAAGAAGATCAACTTTGAAACGTAAATACATAAAATATTCAATGAAAAAGAAAATATGATAAAAGAGAAAGAGAAAAAGAAAAATCACCCTGAGGTGCTGGTCCCTGAACTTCTACTTCCTGATTTACCCTGGATTGGAAGAAGGATGAGAACAAACATACTCAGGGCATGAAAGTGATGCTGACCAGAGCTGCAGGGGATGCAACCTTCCAGCAGTGGACCGCTGTGGTGGTGCCTTCTGGGGAAGATCAGAGATACACATGCCATGTGAATCACCAGCTGTTCTCAGAGCTTCTCACCCTGAGAAGTGAAAATACCAGCTGTGAGCACAAAGCCAATTTCCTGAGAAAGTGGGAGCCCCTGAGAGTACTACAGCAGAGTCAGGACTTAGATACAGAGATTAAAAAAAAATCACCCCTTGGGCTACCATCTCCATCATGGCAAATGTTTCTGACGGGTTCTTAGAGCTCTGCGTATGGATGCTGTGGTCATTTTATGATAAAGAAGGACAATAAAGGCAAAATGTGGTCAAGGGTCCATTGTTTCTCTAAGTGGGATTTTAAGCACAAGCATTGTATGTGTTCTGTCCTTTTGGGGAACGTCATATCCAAGTAGAAGTGTTTGCTCAGCCTGGAGCATATGTGAAATATTATAAAATAATAGGCAGATTACTTGTGCTGCTGATGAGGGTGATGTACATCCAGGGGCAGATCAAAAAGGAAGGTGCTCCTGGGAACACCAGGAGGACAGTCAGTCATATCCTTATGCACTGCTCCATCTTCTCTACATCCCTACCATGGATCACAGTTATGGAAACTTCCCTGGGATAAGGAACAGAGGATTTCTCATGACCTTACTTACTGCCTCTCTGTCCAATAACTGTGACCCAAGGTAGTGATAGGGAGAAGATGAAACAATGAATATGATGACATCCTGGTATGTCAATTACTTATGGAATATGAACTTGAAGCAGTGCAGACAGTGAGACTCGAGCCCTGCTTTTGGGATTCCAGGCAGGTTCACTGGTTTTGAGAGGGGTAGGGCTCAGAGCTTAAATGAGGGGTGGAGAAAAAAACTGTCCAGGGATGACCAATAGGAGAATCTGGTAATGTGACAACGAAGGCAAGCCTTGTTTGTAGGATTCTGTAAGACCACCAGCGGCTTACGCTATCTGGGTTCCTGAGTGGGTAGCTGGACCTGGAGGGGAGTGAAAAGTCGAGAGAAATAATAGAGGCCAGGACCAAATTCTCTGATCAAGGCCCATAGGTTTAATGCTTAGAGTCTTAGGTTATAGCAGGGCTTCCCATCCATCCATCCATCCATCCATCCATCCATCCATCCATCCATCCATCCATCCATCGCGTTCCTGGAGCCCCTGGCTCCATCTTGGAGACCACGTGGAGCCGCCATCTTCTTCCTGGAAAGTCTGGGCAGCTCTGGGCAGGCCAGCAGCAGAGCGTTGGAGGGGGGGGGGTAGTTGCATAACGAAAGGAGCCTTAGCTGGAGAGTCTTGCTGCATGTGTCCTCCTGTGGCATGCCTTCAGAGAGTGCAGATCTGAACTCCTAGCCTGGAGCTGGCATGGGGGGCGGAGGCTACCCTTGTTAAATGGTCCAGCTTCTCAAACCAATTCACTTCAGATGTGACACTCAGTCTTTAGTCTGGTTCTGTGTCAGGACCATCTCTTATACCAAGTGGAGGACATGGCGCATAGTGGTTTTTCTGGAAAGTTCCCATTTCATCCTGTAAAGCTGAAATCAGGGAGCCTGCTTGTCTTTCCTAGTATTCTTTATGGGAGTGACAGGGACAGGTGGATAGGAAAGGTGAACTCCTGGGACCTGTATCCCTACAGTCCATTTTCTCTCCTCAGAAGGACCTCTGGGGACTGGTGTCCTGGAAGAAGTGTCTGGGGAAACGTTGATTACCCTAATCCTTGTCTTATTCTGTTGAAAACAGCATTCTGAGTCCAGCTTAGGGGAGAATAAGCCAGCAGTTCCCAATCCTTTTCATGTCAGGATCTCTACACACTTACAAAATGAATGGACCTCAATGTAAATTTGCATATATGGTTATTTTTAATCCATATTTACCATTCTATGAACTGAGAGTTTGAGACGCTTTCTTTATTGAAGATATTGTAACTACTTGATTCTTTCAAATCAGAATGGACTCCATAAAATGAAGGATAATACTGCTGAAGAGAGCTGTTTAGTACCTTTCTGACTAAAAATGCTCTCTAGCAATGTATTAAATAATTCACATATTGAAACAGCACACAGTAATTTTATTCCTCTAATCCAGCACTTCTGAAGAAAAAGGCATAAATACTGCGAGAACAACTACATCCTATTTTACATGAGATCCTGTCTCGGTACATGAGTAACCACAACCAAAGTATGTCACTTGCTAAATACCTGCCATCTCTCATAGATATGGATAAGTAGACATAATTTAAAATTTCTCAAAAGGCTTGTGAGTCATAGCACAGACTTGTAAGGGTACAATGTGAAATGTAAGGGTAAGAAAATCTATATGAACTAACAAGTACCCTCAGAGCTCCCTAGGAATAAACTACCAACCAAAGAAAACACATGATGGGACTCATGGCTCTAGCTGCCTATGTAGCAGAGGCTGTCCTAGTTGTTTTTCAATGGGAGGAGAGGCTTTTTGTCCGGTGAAGGTTCTATGACCCAGTATAGGGGAATGCCAGGGCTAGGAAGCAGGAGTGGGTAGATTGCTGAGCAGAGGGAAGGAGAGGGGGTAGGGGGGTTTTGGAGGAGAAACCAGGAAAGGGGATAACATTTGAAATGTAAATAGAGAAAATATCTAATAAAAAAGTCAAAAAAAATGGAAGAAAGAAAGAAAATCACAAGTTCAACCAAATCAGAGACCCATGATGTGTGAGGGCACAGAGGCACAGTCTGAAAGAATCTCCAGGGAATAAACTGGGGGAAATTATGTAACTGCTATCAGAAGAGGTGAGTGATGGCCAGAAATCTCCACTTCACTAATACATAAAAATAAGAAAATTCAAATACTAAAAGGGGGTGGGGAGTTAAGGTATGTGGGACCCCTACTTTCCAAAATTTCAACCAGAAAACCCATGTCAGAATTTTTAAAAAAAGGTGAACCTGTAGCTGCAGCGGAGGGTTATGTACACCTGTATCCTCCTCTGCCAAATATACCATCATTCAATAAAGTCTGCTTTCTGCTTCTCACTGTGCTCTTCTCTTTAATTGTCCTTTTGTTTTGGCAAATCCATGTAGTGGGTTGGCCTTATTCTGCTCATATTCTAATGCTCATTTGGGGTCTCCAGTCTGGTTGCCCCAAAGAGGAGAGGGTTCTCAAATAAAACACTAAGTGACTCTGCCCCAGTACATTATGATTGGTAAATATAGATGCCAACAACCAATAGCTCAGCAGATAGACACACAGATGGGGTTCAGGTTACCCTGAGCTTAGGACCACAAGGGAGAAGAAGAATGTGCAGGAGAGAAAAAATTACAACCTTCATAATTTAAGAGCAATGAAAACTTGCCCATGTGCATTGACCAATTGGAGTTAAGAAAAGCCCAGATGAAACATAGTAAGTAGTAAGTAATAATTTGGGTTATCAATACAATAATCAATAATCAATAGGCAAGTAGATTCTAACAGCATGGTGAGTAGGCAGCTGACCAGTTCTTGTGCTTCTACAGGCTTATTAAAAATATAAAGACAGAGTGTGTCATTCTAATAGAAAATGAATGAACAAGGGAGGGTAGAGCCCTGGGCCTGGATTTTAATAAAATTTTACTACATATCCTAGCTTATTACAGCTCTTTAAAAACACTTTGATCCTAAAACTTCTGATGATATTACTACCATGAAGATGCTGTTGGTCGTGGTTCCACAGGCTTTGTAAAGAAATTAAAGACATACCCCTCTTTCTGTCAGAAATAAGGGACAGCTTGTGAAGAATGACTCCAGACAGAGTCTAAGTACTGAAGGCAGGTCTGGGTCCCTGTAGATACAGGAAACAAAAACAGACTAGGCAGGATGAGGATGTCCACTTCCTGAGGATGGAGTACAACATGACACACAGGGTTAGTCCACTGCAGTGTACAAGGGAATAGACTATGCTGAAGTGGGGATTAATGCACAGACATCTCTATAAATATTAGCAAGGTAGAGGAGGAAAGTTTACAAACCAGAACAACAACAAAAACCTCATTTATAAATTGGAATTAGTGATTTCCACCCTGTAGAAGGAGTTACCAGATCCCCGTTTAAGAGAGAAAATTAAAAAGATATTGCAACAGTCTAACAGGAAGAATTTGGGACAGGAATGGTGGTTCAGTAATAAAGAACAACTGCTCTTCTAGGAGACCTGACTTCAATTTCTAGCACCTGCACATTTACACATAACCATTCAACTCCACTCACGGAGCATCTGAAACCCTTTTCTGATCTCCACAGACACCTGGAGCAAATGTGGTACATGGACAGGCAAGCAGGAAAACAGTCATATACATAATAAAAATGAAAAATATATTCATTAAAGGAAGATAAGGGCAAGAGATATACTTACTTGTGAGAGTCTTAGCCCAGCCCAGAGGTGATGCTGTCAGAGAGAGGAGGGCTGGGGAAGATGAATGTTTGTACTTAAATGTTGGTACTGATTCAGTCTAGAATGGTTGTTATTCGCTATACAATTCTGAACTACAGTAGGATGAGACTGAGTGGCTTCTCTAAGAATTCCCAGTGGGAGGTACAGAGACCTGAAGTGCTATGGAAAGGTTAATTGCGAGGAGGGAAGTCTCCAGAGATCTGCTTCCCTACTGCAGATTCGGCTCTGGGCCCTGGTATCCTGGGAACAGTGTCTGGGGACAAGTTGCTTACCCTGATGGCCATCCCTGCCTATTGACAACGTCCTTCTGAGTCCTAGCCAAGATGCTAAACTGGCTGATAGAATCAAGGAAAGAAAAAAAAAGGCCTCTGTTACTCACTTGAAGTGTACGGCTCTGGTTCCCGAGGCTGCGATTTCATTGGCTCACTGTTAAGTCATAGTCCTTTCCTGGTCAGCTCAGGCCACCTGCATGAAACCTTGGCCTTCTTGTGATCAGAGATGAGAGAGACTTGAAGAAATTTAGGGTAGAGTTGGCTGCACTGTCAGCAGTCATGCACATCTTGTTTCTAGATGGCCAAGTGTAGAAGTGGTTGGAGTTGAGAAAGGTAAGGTACTACAGACAGATCTCTGATTTTTTTTATTAGATATTTTCTTCATTTACATTTCAAGTGTTATCCCATAAGTCCCCTGTACCCTCCCCCCGGCCTGCTCCCCTACCCACTCACTCCAACTACTTGGCCCTGGCATTCCCCTGTACTGGGGCATATAAACATTGCTAGACCAAGGGCCTGATTTTTAGCACAAGAATCTCTTCTGTTTATCACTATGAAAACAGCCTGACTATTCACAAACTCGGGAGAGATGTCTCAGTGGTTAAGAGCACTGATTACTCTACCAGAGGTCCTGAGTTCAATTCCCAGCAATCACATGGTAGCTCACAACCATCTGTAATGGGATCTGGTGTCCTCTTCTGTGTATCTGAAGTGCGTGACGGTGTGTGTACTCATATAAATAAATTATATTTCAAAAAATTAATAAAAATATAAGAATGTGAAGAAAAATAAAAGCCACAAAGCGCTTCTTCTCTCCTTGTTCCATGCAGCTAACCCTACTAAATGTTGGTTTCCAGATTGAGCCTGTTTGTAGTTCTCTGATTGTTTTTACATAGTACTTTTGCCTATTTTTACAATAGAGCCCTCAACAAATGATAGATTTGGTGATTATTGAAGATCCTAGCTCTCCAGTGGGAAAACAAGGAGGGTCCAGTTGATTGAAAGCAGAAAAAGAAATTCCTGGTGATACTCCCCAGTCACCCTGATCCCTGCATAGTGGAGCCATTAATATATTAATACATTTAAAATATTTTATATTATAGTTAAATATTTCTATTAATATCATCAAAGTTTTGCTTTTTTTTTTTTTTTTTGCTTGATTTTTTTTTTGTTTTTGATACAGGGTCTAATTATTTAAGGTTTCCTGGCCTGGGTGTTGCTATGTAAATAATGCTGATCTGGAACACAAAGGTCTCTTTGCATCTGCTTTCTGTAATGGGTGGGGGGAATAGGAGTGAAGCCTCGAGAGGCCAGCAGAATAAATGGAAATATACAACCTTTGGAGGTGGAGGTGGGAGGACCCTCTAGAATGGACCAGAGACCTGGGAGGTGAGAGACTTAGGTGAAATGCCCTACAGTGGGGAGAGGACACTCAGAGTCTACCTCCAGTAGAAAGACAGGCATCAAGTGGAGGGATGGGGTTGCCATCCCACAGTCAAAAACTCTGACCCAGAATTGTTCCTGTTTAAAAGATCTACAGGGTCCATCCTTTGGATTCAGCTTCACACATGATCTCTGTAACTCTTTCAATGTGTGCTTTGTTCTTAATTCCAGGAAGGGGTGACCTGTCCACATTTTGATCTTCCTTCTTCTTGAGTTTCATGTGTTTAGTAAATTGTATCTTGGGTAGTCTAGGTTTCTGGGCTAAA
>LR749865.1:373319-504351 GCA_902729485.2 Mus minutoides
CATATCAGTGAGTACATGTTATGTGAGTTCTTTTGTGATTGGGTTACTTCACTCAGGATGATGGCCTCCAGATCCATCCATTTGCCTAGGAATTTCATATATTTATTGTTTTTAATAGCTGAGTAGTACTCCATTGTGTAAATATACCAATTTTTTTGTATCCATTCCTCTGTTGAGGGACATCTGGGTTCTTTCCATTGAAAGAGTTACAGAGATCATGTGTGAAGCTGAATCCAAAGGATGGACCCAATGACTGCAGCTGCCAGGGATCCATCCCACAATCAGCCACCAAACATAGACACTATAGCATATGCCAGCAAGATAGTGCTGAAAGGGCCCGGATATAGCTGTCTTGGGGGAAACTATACCAATGCCTGGCAAACATGGAGGTGGAAGCTCACAGTCAGCTATTAGATGGAACACAGGGTTCCCAAGGTAAGAGCTAGAGAAAATACCCAAGGAGCTGAAGGGGTTTTCAACCCTATAGGTGGAAGAATAACATGAACTAACTAGTACCCCCTGAGCTCATGTCTCTAGCTGCATATATAGAAGAGGATGGCCTAGTTGGCCATCATTGGGAAGAGAGGCCCCTTGGTCATGCAGACTTTATATGCCCCAGTACAGGGGAACGCCAGGGCCATTATGTGGGAGGGGGTGGGTAGGGGAGCAGGGCCGGGAGGGGGGAGGGTATAGGGAACTTTCTGGATAACACTTGAAATGTAAATGAAGAAATTATCTAATAAAAGTTGGGGAAAAAAAAAGATCTACAGGGACAAAAATGGAGAAGAGACTGAAAGAAAGGAGCTCCAGTGACTGGCCCATCTCAAGGGGAGGCTCCAATCCTGAAATTATTACTGATGCTATAGTGTGCTTACAGACAGAAGCCTAGCCCTGACTGCTTCATCTGTGTCAGGATGGGGACTTCCTGTTACTCAACTCAGAACCACACAAGATTTTTGTACCTGAAAGTCCATTCTTATCCTCTCCTGCCTAGATATTCATCCCTTTTATGACTAAGCACAAAAACATCCTGCAACCATCAGTATCACCATAAATTTCACATAAAATTTTGTAAACGTAAGCAGTTGTTAAATTTAGGGTGAGGAATTCATGTGTCCAAAAATACAAATGTTTCTTTGAGAGCTTAGATTTACTCCATTTACTCCTTGCTGCCACTGACTAGATTGATGGGCTATAGATTGATTCCTGTGGTTTATGAGAGGGGGCTGAGAATGAATTCATTAACTATGTTACAAAGATCTGAGTTAGAGCGAGGAGACAGGCTGTAGGGATTCACGATATACAAAAGTTGATATTCCCATTACCCAATGAATAATTCTCTTTTTCTATCACTTTTATTGGTAATTCTTAGAGAAGTTCATCAGCCTTAACTATATCAGGGCTATAAAGTGAAGAGAAACCAGTCCTAACTGAGACTCTGCTTATAAAGCAAAATTAGGACCCCTGAACCCAACATCCACTTACTGCTGATCTATGTTTTTGATCCAGAACCATCTGTATGCGTCTCAAGTTGAAGAGGGAAAAGGTATCTGCAAAGAGGAGCCCAAACTCAGACTGACTAGAATATGTCGCCTGGGAAATCTTCATGTTTATCTTAAATCAAGTTAACTCTCCATGTTCTACCATGGTAGAACTGGGGTCTACAGTGATCACCAGATCTAACTTGCATTTGTTGAAAACTATTACATAAAACCAGGAAATGTTTACAGGTAGAAACTAGCATAGAAGTGCAAACAGGCTCAATGAGCAACCAAACTTGAGTTGCATTTGTTGTCTAGAACACAAGTTGGCCAGACATCTTTGCAGAATCACAGTGGACAGTGTTCATGTAGGAAGACATATGTGTTAGAAGAAAGGTCATTCAGAGTATGTGTGGGAGACAAGTCATGTGATAGTTCAGTCTGGGGCTAAGCATGACCTTGCTGTGAAGTTGAGCTGTGAGCAGAAGATTTACAGGGCGTGAAGAATTCCTCCAGCTAAGATACTGATCAGGAAGTTTCATAACTTCTCCCGAAGCACCATCAGCTGGGGAGCAAGAGAGCAAGAGCTGAGCCTCTAGGGGGCATTCCTCATTCAGATCATGTATAGCAACTACCTGTGCATGAGGCAATATCTATAAAGCTGGTCCTGGAGTATATCTGATTACAGACTGAGAAAGCTTGTTAGGTCTCAAACCAGGGACAAATAGCTGAAGTGTCTATTTGACATATTAAACAGACCTGGCCTCCAGCTTCTCCCAGAATTCCTTAGTCCCTACCAGTTACAGAATCCTCCTGGCTGGTATATACAGCTTTATACAATATAATTCTCCATCCCAGTTATTTTGCTGGTCATCCCTCCTCGCAGCTTGCCTTTCCCAGGCTGGCCTTCCCACCATTATGATTACCTGGTTTTTGTTAGTTTTTCTTTTTCCCTACTCTTTTTGACCAGTATCTTCCTCTGGTTGGCAGATGATCTCCCCTGTCCTCACATAGTACACTCTGGTCATGTCCACTCTGGACTCCTCCACATGTTCTGCTTCTGTCTTTTATCTGTAATAAACTTTCTCCTCCATAAAGCCTAGGAGCATTCATGTCCTTTCCTTATAATTTCTTTTTTTTTTCATTCTTCTGGTGCTGAATCCATGGTAGTGTGGTAAATGAGTTCCCTCCCAAGAAACACAGCTGCTCTGACCAAACTGCAGATCTGATTCTCCTATGATACATATGGATATATCATCTGTCTCTGCTGGCTTTTGCTATTCAACACATTTGATTCTAGAGTCTGCTTTTTCAGCTGCCTTTTCCTTCCACCTGATCTAATCATCCATCTTCTCACCTACTCAGTAAATGTCCTCTCTCTGTTTTCTGGACCCTGGTGTACCTCAGGAACACCCCTCCCAGGAGCTACTTTCTTCTTCTTTTTAAATTTTTTTATTGGATATTTTATTTTTTGACATTTCAAATGTTATCACCTTTCCTTGTTTCTCCTCTGGAAACCCCCTATCCCACCCTTCCCTCTGTGTCTGTGAGGTTACTCCCCACACACTCTGACTAAAGCCTCTCCCAATCTACTTTTCAGCTCTTTTCTCTTCTACCTGCTGTAAGCATGTTGTTCCCTTCTAGTATCAATCCAGAGCTCCCCGACATATATACGTGTACTAAGAAAGCCATACTAACATGTTAGGAAGTTTCCTCTCACCCCAAAAGGCTCCAATCACAAGGACAAGAAATGTTACTCCTCTGTGCTTTGGATTATTTTTCTAGATGACTGGTTTCAGAGTCTGCCTGGGAATGCTCTATAATGAAGTTCTTGTCCCTGCAATTTTGCACTTCTACTCCCTTTGCAGAGGAAACAGGATATTTTCCCAGCAAACACTTTTTCCTGGAAATGACCAGATCTTGGAGCCTCTGCTCCCATTTTTTTAGACTTCAATATGGAGGATGCAGCCTCCTCTACATAATCCATTCCTCAGGCTTAATTTCACTCTCTAGTATTCTCTCACCCAATTCTCTGTTCTAAATCAACTTCAGCAGTTCTTTCCTTACTGCCTCCTGTAGCTTCTTTAAGCATGAGCCTGTCTTTCTGGGCCACCTAAGCCCTTGCTCAGAAAATTTAGAATTCCTAGAAATTTACACCAGCCATGTTTTATTTTCCAACGCTTAATCTCTGTGCATGTAGAACAATAACAATTGTTCTAGATGAATCATCATCTCAGAGGCTCATAGCCTCAGTCTGCTAACCTAGGCCTAGTCTTGGAAGCTTATAGCCTACATACAAGCTTTTCTAGGCCTAGATGTTTGTAGCCTCTGAGACTTGCTGATGAATAACCTCACCCTTTCTAGTTCTTTATAAACTCTTGATGGGCAGGTTTAACTCAACAGTTCTGGCTCGAGTTTTAAGCTTTTCTTTACCCGACACTTGCTCTATAGTAGGATGGCTTTGAGTTCAGAGATCTGCTTGCCTCTGACCCTTGGGATTAAAGGCATGTCTGTATTCCAGCTGGATCACACAATCTTTTGATGTGATTTCTTGCCAGAGCAGTCATGTCCTGAATTGAAATCTCTCTACAACTCTCTTACTCCTTGTACTCAGACTTCATCATTACAGTTTAGCTTCAGTACAAAAATTGGCCACACTTGATTTACAAATTCTCACAAATTGTAACAACTGCTAGCACACAATGAAATGACCCCCAAATCTCTTATATCTAAACTTTCTCTTCTCTGCACTTCCAAAAAGTCTTTTATTTCTAAGGTTCTACTTCCTATTCTTAAAAATCTTTTTTCTCTATGATTTCTCTGTTTTCTGCTCCCAAAATATCTTTTAAGACTATGCTATAAATGCCATCTCAATATGTTTAATTTTATTGGGTAAGGTTTAAAGATCTATAAAATCTGTATCAAAATTAGGCTTAAAACTTATAACAAGGTGCTTATAGAAGCTGTACAAAAGTAATTTTATTTTGCTACAGCATGCTCTATAAGTGATTCAGCTCTGGTTTAGAATATAGTGTTTATGTAACTTGGAATCAACATGTGTTTACAATCTAAATCTAGGAAAATATGTGCCAAACAGCAACCATGTAACTTGTCTTTCATTGAGATGAAAGCAGTCATGTGAATGACAGTTCTCTTGACTAAGGTTAAAGGGTGTATGCCACATTTCATCACCATTTTAAGATGACTATGTGGGATAAAACAACAATTATAGGTCTTCTCAGTGTTAATGATCTCTCTGCTTTTCATTGTACCCCTTTTTAGAACTGTAAACAAATGACATGCCTCCAAAATAATTTGAATTGAAATAGATTTTTGTCTGATGATAAAAATTTAAGATTATAAAGGCATTCTTAGATTAACAAAAGCTGACTTAGAGACCACCCCTAACTTGTTAAGTCTTTGCAAACTATTCAACTCCAGACTTCTACAAAATTTGTATAACTACCAATATGTGTTCTATATTTACAAAAGGCTAATACTTCAAAGCCTAAGTGCCATCACTGAAGAATTCACGCCAGACACAATGGCTCTCCTCCTACAGGGTTGTGTACCCCCTTATCATTTAACTATTATCAACAAAAGGATGGGACATTAGGTTTCAAATTCTCTCAAACTTGGGACAAGTGATGTCTAGTTAACATATCAAAGTGGGCTTGGACCCCAGATTCTCCCAGTATCCCTCAGTTCCTACTGGAAATGTGTTACAGAGTCCTCCTGGATAGTATGCCTTGACCCTTGACCTAACCTTCTCTAGCACACTTCTAAGATTGAGCTACCCTTCCTGCAGTTGTCCTTCCCTATTTAATCCAACAATTTTTGTTACCTGATTTCTTTCATCTACCCTTTATGCTCCTAGGCTCTTGGAAGAGGAGAGGAAGATTTACCATGCCTGTAGAGAGTGGAGGGAGGAGAGACACAATGCTGGAGAATGGGGCAGGACATAGAGGCATGGTTGCCATATGAAGGAGCTGGGAGAGTGCAGCCCAGAGGGCTGCCATATGGGTTCAAGAGAAGCCAAGATAAAATACAAAATTTAATAATTAATAAGTCAGGATTATGAATGGGAGGTTGATTAACCACAGGGAATTTAGACAGTGGCAGATCTATTATGCTGACTAAGGTATATTAAAATATAAAGGCTATGTGTGTGCCTTTCATTTGAGAACATAACAATTGAGGCAGGTTGAGTGATTTATTCATTATATAATAAATTCAACATTTTATGATTTATTTATTTATTTTTACTTATGTGTGTGTATATTTGTGTGTGTGTGTGTGTGTGTGTGTGTGTGTGTGTGTGTGTGTGTTGCATTCCAATCCATTGGAGGTTCCTGTGGAATCTAGAAGATGACATAAAATCCCAAAGACCTAGATGAATAAGAAGTCATGAGTGGCCCTTTGAGGAGTTCTTAAAAGAACTCAGATCCACTTGCAAGAGTAAGAAGCACTTTAACAATTCAGCTATCCTTCCGTATCAATGGTAATGCTGTTTGCCTGCTTTTCTTTGCTGGATGCCAAGGCAGATTTTCCACCACCTGCTTAGGAGTTAAATCTAAGTGGATCACCTAAAACTGAAGTCTGGAGGTGAAAGGCAGGTGGCTTGTGTATTTAATGGAGATCTTCTATGTCATGTGCGTATGTTAGAAGGCCTGTCCAGCCTAGGACAGCATAACATCCATATCCTGCATGTGTGCTGCGGAAGCCACATTTCCAATCCTGCCAAGTCACAACTAAACAGCCATGGGACCTTTTTCAGGCCACAAACCAAAACTCTGGAGTCAAGGTCTGATCAGAACTAAAGAATGATATCTGTGTGGATACAGGTATGTCAAAGGGAGGCCATATCTGCACAGGAACCAAGAAACCAGGAAGGACAAAGACAACTGGGTCCTAAGTCTCAGAGATATGAAATGTTAGCCATTGCAGTTCCAAAGTGGGGCTATGAGGTCCTCTTGAAGATTTTCTATGATATCTAGGGAATTACACAAGATGGCTGGGGTAGGGATCTGTGGAGGGATAAGCTTGGTGTGGTGTAGAGACATCATGCAGTCGTCTGGACTAGGAATCATCAGAGATCTCTCAGTAGCACATTGTCCGTCCCTGTTCATTTTGTTTCTTCTCTAGGCCATCTGTATAAATGGTCTGCATGGCCATAGACAGAATGGTCAACTCCTATCCTAAGAAAACGATCCTTGCCTCTCTCATAAACCTGTGCCATATCACCAGGAAGCAAGATTTAGTGCAGTTGGTCTGATGTGGAAAGGAAATGACCATGACATGACCGTGAGGCAATAAACCATGGGTTAGGAACCAGAGCTGGACACCAAAGGGAGAGACATAGGCCTTAGATTTCCTTTTCTTCCTTGATTCTGTCAGCCAGATCAGCTTCTGCACTAGGACTCAGAAGGATGTTGTCAACAGGACATGTACAGGGATTAGGGTAAGCAACTTGTGCCTAGACACAGCTCCCCAGGATATCAGGACCCAAGTGTGTATCTGTAGTTGGAGAGCAGGGCTCTGGAGATTTCTCTCGTATAGACAATGTTTCCACGACTCTTCAGGTCTCTATACTTCCCACTTGGAATTCTTAAAGCAGCCCTCAAGCCTCATTCTGAAGTTCAGATTTGTATTTTGAATAAGAACCATTTTGGACTAAATGTGTCACATCATTTAGGAGAAAGAATTTATCACCTCCAACTCTCCTATTTTTGCTGGCAGCCATGCTAGCCTTGGTTCAGACTCTGGCAAGTGAGTCCAGGTCCTCAGAGAATGAACATTATTTCAAAGTCACAGAACTTTGTGCAATACCACCACATGGTATAGAAGCCTTGGCTTGGACCTAGTCCTCCAAGATGCTGCAAGTTCCTCTTTCAGGCTGTCCCTGCCTGGCTTTCTGCATCATTCAGGGCCAGAGCACAAGGCCCTATCCAGCACCTAGTCTACTGACATTTCTCAGATCCCAGGAAGTGGGCAGGGTCTCATTACATGTTGGCTTCAGGCCCCTACCAGTTATGTTGTTACTAAGCACTTTTCTCTGACGCAGGCTTCCTGCAACTCTGGTCCATATACAGTGATGGGCAATGTATAAGACAGGCAGATTTTTGGAAACACAGTTTTTGATCTTTTTCTTCTACTAGAGACTGAGCATGGATCTTGAGTGTCACTAGGTAGATAACAATGGACCAGTTCAGCAAGGATTTTGTATATATGGCTTTGGTCACTGATCTGGTTGAGTGCTGAGGAGAACATTTTCTGCAATCTCTCCTGCTGTTGCTGTTTTCAACAACATATAAAGTTTGGGGCATATAAAGTTTGTAAGACCAAGGGGTCTATCTCCTTTTAATAAGACCCATCTTCAGTATCGAGTATGAGTCTGCTGTCACTCTCCTCAATTTGTTCCTAGATTCTGACAGCAACAGGCATGTCTCTTCAATTGCCACACAAAGCCACCTACCCTTGACCAGAAACATCTTCATCGTGGTATTGTCAACAGAAGATTTAGGGCCAAATATTGTTTTCTGACCCCCCATAATAAACTAAGATATGTCAAAACAAAAAGGCAATTAAGTAGACAGGTACAGTGAAAGGCAGAAAATTATTAAATGCCAGCATATTTGGAAGAGAAGAAAAACTAATTCGGGGACTTCCCTCTAGCTCTATAGGCTCATCTTTAGGATTCTGACATGAGTTTCAGGTTTAAATATAGAACTTAGGAGTCTCACATTCTCCCCCCTATTAATTGTTCTTTATATTTTATTTTACATTACCAATAAACTACTAAAATTATCCAGAGATTCCTAGATATCACTTACCTCTTCTGATGGCAGTTACCTAATTACTCCTAGATTATTTTATGGAGAGTCTTTCAGGCTGCACCTGTGTATCCTCCCACATCATTGGTCCCTGATCCTTGACCTTCTTATTTTGTTATCCCTCTCAGGTGCCTGCATTGTTGTTATGTGCTGTTCCTCACAAGCATTCTGTGAATTTTTAAATTATGTCTATTTACCTACATCTATAAGAGAATGCATAAATGTTACCAGGGACATATACAGGTAGGAAGTACACAATTAGTGTGAAATTTTTTGTTGTGGTTATTAG
Source organism: Mus minutoides (assembly GCA_902729485.2). NCBI lineage: Eukaryota > Metazoa > Chordata > Mammalia > Rodentia > Muridae > Mus > Mus minutoides. Next base: position 381,923 of record LR749865.1, read on the forward strand.
TGCATTGAAACAGGATCTCATTATACCTAAGGATGGTCTTTATCTCATGGCATTTATGCCTCTTCTTTTGCTGTGTTGGACTAGAGGCATGAAATGACTATGTGCTGTTCCAATATGTGAATCATGTAAATACATTTTTTTTCTAAAAAGGGTTTTAAGCAGCTTTTAAAGCAGTGTTAGCTTCTGCTATGGAATCAATGAACATTTAAAAGAATCAATGGCAAAAGTCTGGAATTGCTTAGCTAGCAATGACGTGCAATTTGACTCATGCTAATCTCCAATATTTGGGCACATCAGCAGTTCAGAACTCGTCTACAGGGCTACTGAATGTTATTAAAGGAGACTGTCCACAGAGAATGTCTTTAAAACAATTATTAGGCCAAAATAGAGAACTGCAACCACTTCCACTCACAGTGTCTGCTTCTAGTCTTTCTCCTAAGCCTGAACTCCTTTGGAATATATTTAGTAAATAAACACACATCCCCCTCATTCAGAAGAGAGAATAGGGTCCCTAGTTACTGGAGTCACAGAGAGTTGTGAACAGCCATGTAGACACTAGGAATCCAACACAGGTTCCCTGGAAGAGCAGTCAGTGCTTTTACCTGCTGAGCTATTTCTCTATTCTTTCTATACATCTTGACTGTGAACTCAGCATTTAGAAGGCAAATGCACAGGGATCTTTGTGTTCCAGATCAGCATAATCTACATAGCAAGACCCAGACCCCAGAAATTATATAAATAGACCCATCTCCTAAAACCCACTTATAATACTATTAATAAAAACACTTTATTATTATATAAAATATTTAAATTTATTAAAATCAATGTACAATTGCAATTATTGAATACCGATAAAAATATTGTTCCTGTGGCTGTTACAATGGCTCAGCAATGAAAAGCAATTGATATTCTTGCAAAAGACCAGAACTGAATTCCTAGCATAGACATTATGCCACACACAACCCATCAGAATTACTAAGATCAAAACCTCAAGAGATAGCACATGCTAGAGAGAATGTTGAGCAAGGAGAACATATCTTCATTGCTGGCGGGAGTGTAAACTTGTACAACTAACTTGCAAATCAATTTGGCAGTTTCTCAAAAAACTAAGAATAGTTCTCCCTCAAGATCCAGCTACACCACTCCTGGGCATATACCCAAAAGATGCTCCAACATCCTATAAAAACACCTGCTCTACTATGCTCTTAAAATATTAATAATAGCCAGAAACTAAAACCACCTAGATGTCCCTCAACTGAAGAACAGATAAAGGAAATGGGGAACACCTACAGAATGTGATACTACTTTAATGGTTATTAAAACAATCTTGAAATTTGCAGGCAATTGGTTGAACTTCAGAATATCATCTCCAGTGAAATAACCCAGACCCAATAGGACATGCATGGTATGTACTCACTGATAGGTGGATATTATCCATAAAATACAGGGTAATCAAGCTAATACAGACTCAAAGAAGCTAAAGAGGAATGAAGGTTCAAGCAAGAATGCTTGAATCTCACTTAGAATAAAATAATCATAGGAGGCAAATGGAGGGAAGGAATTGGGTGAGAGAGGGGACAGGGAGTGGAATGGGGGGGGGGGTGTTCAGGATTAGGTGTGAGGAGAAATATGAGAGATGCCCAGAGAATCAATAGAAGGAATAGAAATGTGTACTGTGATGGGGTATGGAATTGGAAGGGCATCTCAAGAACATGCCAGAGACCTGAGGTGGGTGATGCTACTATGAAGTAATGGGGGTAACTGTGGACCACTGTACTGTGAACCCTTCTGATCCATGTCTCAGATCCAGAACCATATCCATGGGTCCAGAATCCAGGAGGGACAGAGCCTCTGCACAGAGGAGCCAGGGCTCTGAGTGGCTGGGGTATGTCATCCAGAAAACTGCATTTCTGCTTTAACTCATCTGCCTCTCCCTATTTACCCATTGGAGAGCACAAATCAGAAGTGACCACCCAATCTACCTGGCATGTCTTCAGGGATATTACAAATAAGGGAATGGTACCACGTAGGAACCATCAGAGAACTACAAACAGGCTTAATCCGCAAACCTACCTGGGCTACCATGACTTGTGTGGGATAAAGAGAGACAAACCTCTTTGCAAGGTTATAAGGGAGAGTTGCTCTGCTGTGGAAGCAAGCAGTGCTGAAAACTCATCCAGAACATGGGTGAAAGAGAAGTCAGGGGACTTCTCAATGGCAAGGTGAGCTGAGGACTGTGAGAGAAGTTTTTGAGGATATAAAGAATTCTACTGGTAGCTCCAAATCAAGAATTTCGTAACTTCTCCTGAATCATGACCTGATGGACACCAAGTGGACAAACAATTGAGTCTATGGGGGCATTTCCCATTCAGGCATTGCCCTGTCTCCTGCTTTACATTTCTCAATTTGTAAGCACGTTTAAAACATAAATCACCATTCCATTCCCAGGGTTCTAATTTTTCCCTGCTTTCCTTTGCTGGATCCCAGGGCTTGGAAGATGTTGATTCATCTGGCAGATCCTCTGTCACTTAGTGAGAAGTAAATGTGAGAAGCAGGCCTCCTAATTGTGGAGTCTGGATGAGGAAAAAAGGGTAGCTAATGGATTTGATGGAGACCTTATCTCTCATGTATTGAGACATATTCTTTAGCCCAGGCCTGGAGACCTTCCCCCAGCATATTCTAGAGCCCACTCTACACCTGGGGCACAGCATCCAACCTCTGGCAAAAACATGAAAGCGCAGCCACATCTGACCTCATAGCCCTCAGACTCAGCAGGAAGGGAACAACTGAGGGAGAGGAAGTCTTTCTTATTCTACATGAACACTCCTTCCCATTTCTCACCCTGCAATTTCAGAGCTACAGAGCCATGGAAGCTGCTTCAGACCACAGACCCAAACAATGGCAACAAGATAAAATCAGACCCAATAAAAAGAAGCCCTGTAACTACAGATGTGGCAAAAGGATGCTATATCTGTAAAGGACCCCACTCAAGGATAAAAGAAAGTACACCTGGCTCCTTAATATCAGAGATACTAAATGGTGGGCATACAATGCCTGGTTGACATTTTTAGAAAGCCCCATGAATATGCAGAGTATTGTGCTCCATATCTGGGTGTCTTAACACTGGGTCTTTAGAGTATATGGATATTTAGCCTAGTGTCATAGGGAGACATTTGAGATTTTTGAGTTGGGAATTCTCAGCTGTCAGTAGTATATTATCTTTCTCAGCTTCTTCCATTTCTAGTCTTGGCTTTCTTGGGACATGGTATGCATGATTACTGACAGAGCAGCCAACTACATTCTACATTTCTTGATTCTTCATCAAATATCTGTGAATGTTATCACTAGGAAAGCTATCACAGGTTATCACAGGTTATCAGCATACCACTTAAAAATATGTGACAGGATCATGATGTAATGAATCCCCGGATCAAAACCAGAGTGGGACACTTCATAGGCCTTTGCTTTCCTTTGCTTTCCTTTGCTTTCCTTCCTTGATTCTGTCAGCCACACCCCCCTCTAGCCTAGGACACATAATGATGTCAACAAGACAAGTATAGACATCACGGTAACCAACGGGTCCCAAGACACTGCTGCCAGGATACCAGAGCTGCATCTGCTGTGGTGGAAACATGTCTTTGGAGATTTTGCTCTTAGTAGTTAATCTTCTCGTGACCCTCAAGGTCTCTGTACCTTCCAGAGGAATTCTTAGAGAAGTCGGTCAGCCCCAAACAAAAGCTCAGACTTGTATTGTAAATAAGAAACATTCTGCACTAAATATATACCATCATTTAGGAGGAAGAACTTGTCATCCCTAGCCCTCCTCTTGCTGTTGGAAGCCAGGCTGGCCTTGTCTCTGGCTCTGGCATAGAAAGTGCAGGTCTTCAGAGAAGAACCTCACTGTGAAGCTGCAAGGACTCTGTGCAGCACCACCACAAGCAAGTGAATTCCAGCCTTGGTCCTAGAATTTCCAGACCCTCCAGGCTTTGTATTCTGTCTGTCCCTTCCTGGCTTCCTGCATCATCCACATCCAGAGCTATGTGCCCTGTTCACCACCAGCCTTGTGAACATTTTCATATCCCAGAAGGTGAGAAGGGTCCCATTTCATGTTGGCTTCAGGCTCCTACCAGCTGTGCTATTTCTATGTCCTTTCCTCTGAGGCTGGTCTCCTGCAGCCCTGGCTCATATTCTGTGGTAGGTTATGTGTAAGATATGCAGATTGCTGGCAACATGTGAGACAGGCTTACTCTCCCACTACAGGGAGAGCATGGATGTTGTCACTAGGTAGATAACAATGGACCAGCTCAGCAGGAATCTTTGAAAAATAGCTTTGGCCACTGATGTGATGAGTCTTATGAAAAGCATTTTCTATAATCTCTTCTGCTGTGGATGTTTTTCAACTTTTGTATCAGCTCTTCTCCTCCTCCATTCTCCCTTTAATTAAAAATTTACTTTTATTATGTATATGGCTGTTTTTTCCCCACACATGTCCATGAACCCTGATTGTCCCTGGCATAGCATTAAATATTAAAAGTCCTGGACTAACCTTCAAGAGACTTAAGGCCCTGGGTAATGGAGTTGCCTGGTGGGGGAGGAAGCAAAAGGAGGAGGAATGGGATGAAGAACTGTTGGCAGGAGCACCACAGTGGGGAATCAATGGTTGGTGTGTAAGGTAATAAAAAAAATCCTGGCCAAGGGCTTTTTCTCCACCTTTGACAATTTCTATTCCAGGATGAAAGACACATACCTTTTATATTTTATAATAAGCCTTGGGAAGCACAACAGCTGGGCACTGCCCACCATCTATGCTGTTAGAATCTACTTTTGAGCCGGGCGTGGTGGTGCATGCCTTTAATCCCAGCACTCGGGAGGCAGAGGCAGGTGGATTTCTGAGTTCGAGGCCAGCCTGGTCTACAGAGTGAGTTCCAGGACAGCCAGGGCTACACAGAGAAACCCTGTCTTGAGAAAAAAAAAAACAACAGAATCTACTTTTGATAATCCAAAATTAGAACTTAGTATTTACTGTGTTCCATCTGGGCTGCTCTTAACCCAATTGGTTAGCTCTCTGGGCCACATTCTTCTGGCCTTTAGCCAGTGGCTGCTCTAATTTTCCCTCAGGCATGTCCTTCTTCATCCATGTTGGCTTCTCTCTTCTCATGTCTCTTCATGATCCTCTATTGGCTTCTTCATGATCCTTCCCATCTATTGGCTATCAGCATCTTTATTCACCAATCATTATTAACTTGGGTATAGGGTTCTAGGTTCTGCATGCATTCTCTAGGTCTTGGGGAACAGCACCTAGCATCACCATAGACAGTAGAAGACAACCTCAACATCCTGGTATCTCTGGAAATCTGGAAATGTCTTCAGATCCTCTGTAACTGGAGATGGTTGTGTGTCAATGTGCAGGTGCTAGGAATTGAACCCAGGACTCCTGGAAGATCAGTCAATACTCTTTATCTCTGGGCCATTGTTGGGAACTAAAAAGGGGAGCCCTGGGAAAAAGGGGGAAGGGAAAAGGCCCACACCCCACCAGAGTTCCACCTATTCTCTGGTCAGTCAGGCATGGGAGGGCTGCTAACTACCTTTCACTCATCCCTGGGTGGGCATGCCTCTATCCCACTCTTCAGGGGATGGCCAAGGGGCAGCCCTACCTGGGATTCCCAGAGCTACCTTGCTAAAGTCCCAGGGTTATAGGAAATCCTCTATGGAATTATGAATTTTATCAACAGGTATTGCCCAATTTGCTTATTACATATTATTTTTCTTACATCAACCTAATTTTTATATGAAATGCAAGTAGTTCTTCAGATTTATGTGGATTGGTATTATCATAGTAAACCTATATCCACCATATACTATTTGATTTTTAATTTTCTCATTCAGTTTTTAGTGACTTACTTTGGAACAGGTCCTCAATATTTAGCCCAGGTTAATATTGCACTAGCAAGTATCTGGTTGACAAAACTTATTCTTTGCTGGCATTGGAGACATGATAAAACACCTATTGCTGTCAGGTCTGTCCCTAGAATTTGCATGTACTTTAAGCATGTCTGAGGGAAACAATTAAAAATTTTTCCCCAAATTTTTTTTATTAGATATTTTCTTAATTTATATTTCAAATGCTATCCCCAAAGTTTCCTATATCCTCCCCCATCCTGTTCTCCTACCCACCCACTCTGACTTCTTGGCCCTGGTGTTCCCCTGTATTGGGGCATTATAGTTGGCAATACCAAGGGCCCTCTCTTCCCAATGATGGCTGACTAGGCCATCTTCTGCAACATATGCAGCTAGGCTAGAGACATGAGCTCTAGGGGTTCTGGTTAGTTCATATTGTTGTTCCACCTAAAGGGTTGTAGACCCCTTCAGCTCCTTGGGTACTTTCTCTAGCTTCTCCATTGGGGGGCCTGTGTTCCATCATATAGATGACTGTGAGCCTCCACTTCTGTATTTGCCAGGCACTGGCATAACCTCATACTAGATAGCTATATCAGGGTCCCTTCAGCAAACTCTTGCTGGCATATGCAATAGTGTCTGGGTTTGGTGACTTATTATGTGATGGATCCCCTAGTGGGGTAGTCTCTGGTTAGTCTATCCTTTTGTCTAGCTCCAAACTTTGTCTCTGTAACTCCTTTCATGGGTATTTTGTTCTCTATTCTAAGGAGGAATGAAGTATCCACACGCGGGTCTTCCTTCTTGATTTTCTTATGTTTCGAAAATTGTATCTTGGGTATTCTAAGATTCTGTGATAATATCCACTTATCAGTGAGTGCATATCTAGTGACTTCTTTTGTGATTGGGTTACCTCACTAAGGATGATATCCTCCAGATACATCCATTTGCCTAAGAATTTCATAAATTCATTGTTTTTAATAGCAGAGTAGTACTCCAATGTGTAAATGTACCACATTTTCTGTATCCATTCTGTTGAGGGACATCTGGGTGCTTTCCAGCTTCTGAGTATTATAAAAAAAGCTGCTATGAACATAGTGGAGCACGTGTCCTTATTACCAGTTGGAACATCTTCTGGGTATATGCCCAGGAGAGATATTGCTGGATCCTCTGGTAGTACTATGTCCAATATTCTGAGGAACCGCCAGACTCTCTTCCAGAGTGGTTGTACCAGGTTGCAATCCCAATAGCAATGGAGGAGTGTTCCCCTTTCTCCACATCCTCACCAACATCTGATGTCACCTGAATTTTTGATCTGAGCCATTCAGACTGGAGTGAGGTAGAATCTCAAGGCTGTTTTGTTTTGCATTTCCCTGATGATTAAGGATGTTGAACTTTTTTTCAAGTGCTTCTCAGCCATTTGGTATTCCTCAGTTGAGAATTCTTTGTTTAGCTCTACCCCATTTTTTAATGGAGTTATTTGATATTCTGGAGTCCAGCTTATTGAACTCTTTGTATATATTGGATATTAGTCCCCTATTATATTTAGGATTGGTAAAAATCCTTTACCAATCTGTTTGGGCCTTTTTGTCTTCTTGACAGTATCTTTTGCCTTACAGAAGCTTTGCAATTTTATAAGGTCCCGTTTTTAAATTCTTGATCTTGCAGCACAAGCCATTGCTGTTCTGTTTAGGAATTTTTCCCCAGTGCCCATATCATCGAGGCATTTCCCCACTTTCTCCTCTATAAGTTTCAGTGTCTCTGGTTTTATGTGGAGGTCCTTCAACCACTTAGACTTGACCTTAGTACAAGGAGATAAGAAGAACTCACATAACATGTACTCACTGATATGTGGATATTAGCCCAGAAACCTAGACTACCCAAGATACAATTTACTAAACACATGATACTCAAGAAGAAGGAAGATCAAAATGTAGACACGTCACCCCTTCCTAGAATTAAGAACAAAGCACACATTGAAAGAGTTAAAGAGAGCATCTGTGAAGCTGAATCCAAAGGATGGACCCAACGACTGCGGCTGCCAGGGATCCATCCCACAATCAGTCACCAAACATAGACACTATAGCATATGCCAGCAAGATGGTGCTGAAAGGGCCCGGATATAGCTGTCTCGGNTCACCCCTTCCTAGAATTAAGAACAAAGCACACATTGAAAGAGTTAAAGAGAGCATCTGTGAAGCTGAATCCAAAGGATGGACCCAACGACTGCGGCTGCCAGGGATCCATCCCACAATCAGTCACCAAACATAGACACTATAGCATATGCCAGCAAGATGGTGCTGAAAGGGCCCGGATATAGCTGTCTCGGGGGAAATTATACCAATGCCTGGCAAACATGGAGGTGGAAGATCACAGTCAGCTATTAGATGGAACACAGGGTTCCCAAGGAAGAAGGAGCTAGAGAAAGTACCCAAGGAGCTGAAGGGGTCTTCAACCCTCTAGGTGGAAGAATAACCATGAACTAACTAGTACCCCCTGGGCTCGTGTCTCTAGCTGCATATATAGAAGAGGATGGCCTAGTTGGCCATCAGTGGGAAGAGAGACCCCTTGGTTATGCAGACTTTATAAGCCCCAATACAGGGGAACGCTGGGGCCAAGGGGTGGGAGCGGATGGGTAGGGGAGCAGGGCCGGGAGGGGGGAGGGTATAGGGAACTTTCTGGATAACACTTGAAATGTAAATGAAGAAAATATCTAATAAAAGTTGAAAAAAAAAAGAATGGATCAATTTGCATTCTCTACATGATAACTGCCAGTTGTGCCAGCACCATTTGTTGAAAACACTGTCCTTTTTTCACTGGATGGTTTTAGCTCCCTTGTCAAAGATCAAGTGACCATAGGTGTGTGGATTCATTTCTGGGTCTTCAGTTCTATTCCATTCATCTACATGTCTGTCGGTGTACCAGTACCATTCAGTTTTTATCACAATTGCTCTGTAGTACAGCTTAATGTCAGACATGATGATTCCCCCAGAGGTTCTTTTATTGTTGAGAATAGTTTTTGCTATCCTAGGTTTAGCAAGAAAGTAATCCTTCAACAAACCTAAAAGAAGACAGCCAAAAGAACAGAATCCCAACTTTAACAATAAAAATAAAAGGAAGAAACAATTATTTTTCTTTAATTTTTCTTAACATCAATGGACTCAATTCCCCAATAAAAAGACATAGACTAATAGACAGACTACACCAACAGGACCCAACATTTTGCTGCTTACAGGAAACCCACCTCAGGGAAAAAGACAGATACTACCTCAGAGTGAAAGGCTGGAAAACAATTTTCCAAGCAAATAGTCTGAAGAAACAAGCTGGAGTAGACATTCTAATATCTAATTAAATTAACTTCCAACAAAAAGTTATCAAAAAAAGACAAGGAGGGGCACCTCATACTCATCAACGGTAAAATCAACCAAGATGAATTCTCAATTCTAAATATCTATGCCCCAAATGCAGGAGCAGCCACATTCATTAAAGAAACTTTAGTAAAGCTCAAAGCACACATTGCACCTCACACAATAATAGTGGAGACTTCAACACCCCACTCTCACCAATGGACAGATCCTGGAAACAGAAACTAAACAGAGACACATGGACACTAACAGAAGTTATGAACAAATGGATTTAATAGTTATCTACAGAATATTTAATCCTAAAACAAAAGGATATACCTTCTTCTCAGTGCCAGGTGGTACCTCCTCAAAAATTGACCATATAATTGGTCTCAAAACAGGGAAGATACAAAAATATTGAAATCATCCCTTGCATCCTATCTGACCACCACAGACTAAGCCTGATCTTCAATAACAACATAAATAATAGAGAGCCAACATTCATATGGAAACTGAAAACACTCTACTCAGTAATTCCTTGGTCAAGGGTGAAATAAAGAAAGAAATTAAAGACTTTCTAGAGTTTAATGAAAATGAATCCACAACATATCCAAACTTATGGGACACAATGAAAGTAGTCCTAAGAGGAAAACTCATATCCCTGAGTGCCTCCAAAAAGAAACTAGAGAGAGCATACACTAGCAGCCTGACAGCACACCTAGAAGTTCTAGAACTAAAGGAAGCAAATTCACCCAAGAGGAGTAGATGGCAGGAAATAATCAAACTCAGGGCTGAAATCAACCAAGTAGAAACAAAAAGAACTATTCAAAGCATCAACCAAACCAGGAGCTGGTTCTTTGAGAAAATCAACAGGATAGATAAACCCTTAGCCAGACTAACTAGAGGGCATAGGGACAGCATCCTAATTAACAAAATCAGAAATGAAAAAGGAGACATAACAACAAAATCTGAGGAAATCCAAAACATCATCAGATCCTACTACTAAAGGCTATATTCAACAGAACTAAAAAACATGGATGAAACAGACAACTTCCTAGACAGATACCAGGTACCAAAGTTAAACCAGGATTAGATTAACAATCTAAACAATCCTATTTCCCCTAAATAATAGAAGCATTAATCAATAGTCTCCTAACAACAACAACAACAACAACAACAACAAAAAAAAAAAAACAGGACCAAATGGGTTTAGTGCAGAGTTCTATCAGACCTTCAAAGAAGACCTAATTCCAACTCTCCTCAAACTATTCCACAAAATAGAAAAAGAAGAAAGAAGGCACTCTACCCAATTCATTTTATGAAGCCACAGTTACTCTGATACTTAAACCACAGAAAGATCCAACAAAGATAGAGAACTTCAGACCAATTTTCCTCATGAATATCGATGCAAAAACTCGCCATTGGAAGAGGCCCCTTGGTATTGCAATCTTTATATACCCCAATACAGGGGAACGCTAGGGCCAAGAAGTGGGAGTGGGTGGGCAGGGGAACAGGGTGGAGGGAGGGGGAGGGAACTTTCAGGATAGCATTTGAAATGTAAATTAAGAAAATATCTAATAAAAAATATTGAAAAAAAATCCTTGGAAACTGAATCCAAGAAAACATGAAAATGATCATCCATCATGACCAGGTAGGCTTTATTCCAGGACTGCATGGATGGTTTAATATACGGAAATCCATCAATGTAATTCACTATATAAACAGACTCAAAGACAAAAAACACATGATCATCTACTTTGAATGTGAGAAAGCATTTGACAAAATCCAACACCCCTTCATGATAAACGTCTTGGAAAGATCAGGAATTCAATGCCCATACCTAAACATAATAAAAGCAATATACAGCAAACCAGTAGCCAATATCAAACTAAATGGAGAGAAGCTGGAAACAATCTCACTAAGATCAGGGACTAGACAAGGCTGCCCACTTTCTCCCTACCTATTCAATATAGTACTTGAAGTCCTAGCCAGAGCAGTTCTACAACAAAAGGAGATCAAGGGGATACAAATCAGAAAGGAAGAAGTCTAAATATCACTATTTGCAGATGATATGATAGTATATATAAGTGACCCAAAAAGTCTACCAGAGATCTCCTAAACCTGATAAACAGCTTCAGTGCAGTAGCTGGATATAAAATTAACTCAAACAAATCAGTGGCCTTTCTCTACACAAAGGATAGACAGGCTGAGAAAGAAATTAGGGAAACAACACCCTTCACAATAGTCACAAATACTATAAAATACCTTGGTGTGACTCTAACTAAGGAAGTGAAAGATATGTATGACAAGAACTTCAAGTATCTGGGAGCTGGTGAGATGGCTCAGCGGGTAAGTGCACCCGACTGCTCTTCTGAAGGTGATAAGTTCAAATCCCAGCATCCACATGGTGGCTCACAACCATCCGTAACGAGATCTGGCGCCCTCTTCTGGAATGCCTGAAGACAGCTACAGTGTACTTACATATAATAAATAAAATAAATTAAAAAAAAAAAAAAAAAGAACTTCAAGTATCTGAAGAAAGAAATTGAAGATCTCAGAAAATGGAAAAATCTCCCATGCTCATGGATTGGCAGGATTAATATAGTCAAAATGGCTATCCAGCTGAAATCTACAGATTCAATGCAATCCCCATCAAAATTCCAACTCAATTCTTCACTGAGTTAGAAAGGGCAATTTGCAAATTCATCTGGAATAATAACAATTAAAAATTTAGGGCATTTTGCAATCTTCCCGAGGATCCATCAGTGATTAATTTACCTTTTTATAAATGGACAGGAGAGTCGGCTTGAAAGAAGGGCCCCAACATCACACAGTATATTTAGGGTATGTGCGAGGTAATCTGGAAAGTTTGAGGATCAGCATGAGGCAGAACAGAGGATATGCTGATCTCTCTCTAGGGATACGGATTTCTCATACTGACCAGGTGAAAATGAAAGACTCAGAAACATTGGAGTCAGACTACAGAGTCATTGTGCATGGACATGGAACAGGTTTGAGAGAGTTCATGGTTCAGAAAGCAAATGTAAGGACCTGCTGTTTAATTGACAGATTGAACTGTCCTGAATGAAGGCTTATCCCTCTGGGACTTATCCTCAGAGAACAGGAGTTGCAGTCTTAGAGCACATGGGGAATTTTCTGTCCACACCTCTTCTAAACAAAATTATCTTCCCATAGCCCAACTGTGAGAGAAATGACTTCCCACATTCAAACTCCAGATAAGTCTTCACATCTTGTGCATAATCTGTCCCCTCCCACAGTTGTCTGATCCTCTCAGCTCTCTTCCCAACTGTAAACCAAGTTGTCAGGTCTCCATTCATTGAGATATAATTAGGGCCAGTGATGCCTTAGAATTCTAAGAATCCATGAGTGGAAATCCTCTCATGCCAGTGTATCTGAGCAGTATCTGAGCTGCAAAGAGAGTTCTCTTCCAGGCATTCATTTTTCCATCACCAAACCCCAAAGGCCTCTATAACTACCTTTGGGAATTCTTAAGACAAACCAATCAGGCTCCTCCTTTCAAGATTATGAAATGAACAGATAATAGCAGACTCTGAGTCTCCATCTCCACTCTTCAAGCAAGATGAAGATCTTTGTTACTGAGATACTCTTCCTGCTGCTGCAGTTTCTGCTGGCCATGACCAGCCATCCAGATGGTGAGTGGCGTTGTCCATAGGGGAAAGACCCACCTTAGCAAACAAAGGAGTTCATCTCTAGGGGTGGAGCACCAGGAAACTCTATATTCTCCCTAACCCAGCCAGAACCTAGATTCACTTCACCACTTTACATCCTACCCCTGCCCCTTGTTTCCTAATCCTACTTATCCCTGGGGGCTGTATTGTGGAGCACCAGGGTGTCCTCTTGTGGGTTAACATCTAAAGGCTCACTATACCTAGGTACCCACTTTCTTGGCTTTTTCCAAACTCTCTTCACCTTGCCCTGGCTGCCTAAGCCCCACTTCATCAGTGTTGGCTTTGTGGATGATATACAGTTTGAGAGATTCAACAGCAGAAGAGATGTTCAGAAGACAGAGCACTGTGCGCCATGGATAGATCAAAAGAAGCCAGAGTATTGGAAGGATAACACAGACCTCGTTCTGAGCTATTTTCAGGATTTAACAGAGATACTGCAAAGGATGCTCAAAATCTACAACTACAGTGTAACTGGTGAGTAAGTCTATTCAGAAATTCCAAATTTCCACCTCTCCAAGGGCCTGATCCTGGTCTTCGTGACTGGTTTTTCTCCTGGAAAATGTGACCCATGGCTCAAGGGAGCCATAGGACGCTGTTCTGATTTTCTGTGCATTTAAGACCAAATTATAGTCCACTTAGAAAGGGCATATGGAAGAGGCCATTTCTCTGCAGGATCCTATCAATTGTTTGGACCTGTTGGAGTGTCTAAAAGTGGGTTCTTGTTCAGGATATCACACAATCCAGAGAAGGTATGGCTGCTATATCCTGCCTCGAGGGTATTTCAGAAACGGATTCTTTGAAGTAGTCTTCAATGACCATGATTACATCAGGCTGAATGAGGACCTAAGCACTTGGACCCCAGCAGGCAAGTTTGCTGAGATTCTCAGAGAAGAGTGGGACTCATCAGGTTTTACACAAAATGTGAAGACTTACCTGGAGTTTACATGTGTGGACTTACTCCTCACAGAGCTGGAGTATGGAAAGGAGATTTTGCTGAGATCAGGTAAGGACAGAAACTGCCCCATCTGTTCCAGCACAAGAGCTCTGTGATGTTGAAATACTAACTCTATCTTCCATCAAAGGGGAAATATGGCTTGTGGGTTTCTTGAATCAACATGAAAGAGGGACTCTCTCTAGTGCTAAGCATTCTCTTAGGAGAGATCATTCTGTGAATTAAGCAGCAGTTCCTTCAATTTAATTTGTGAACCATGATATATTCCAGGCATGTTCACTGTGTATTTACAATGAAATTGAGGCCTATCCTCAGTGTCTTTGAGTCTTTAATCTCCTCCCATTCAGAGCCAGAATGCAATCCTCCTACAAGGAGATACAGCATTTCCTCCTCTGTACTGGCTCATGTTGATTCAAAAACATTTCAAGGAATAGACTACCACATCCATATCTTCAATTTAGGTTGCTGTGTGAGGTTGACACCTCTCCCTCAAGATAACTCTACTTACTGTCCATTCATACAAAGTTACATGTGCATTGATTGTTCCCTAGGAAAAATGCCAAGTGTCTTAAATTTCCAATTGTTCTCCCCAGATATCCCCAAAATACATGTGATCCGTAAGGTCAGACCTGATAAGAAAATCACTCTGAGGTGCTGGGCCTTGAAATTTTACCCTGCTGAAATCACCCTAACCTGGGAAAGAGAAGAAAGCAATCAAACCCTGGACGTGGAGGTCACAGAGACCATGCCTACAGGGGATGGAACCTTCCAGAAGTGGGCAGCTGTTGTGGTACTTTCTGGAGAAGAACATAGATACAAATGTCATGTGAATCATGAGGGGCTGCCTGAGTCCATCACCGTGAGATGGGGTAAGGACTTGAAGAGAGCATAGACATGGTTCTGAGAGAGTGGGATTCCTCAGGGAGAGCTACAGCAGGGACAAGATAGAGGGCTGAAGGTAGAGTCTTCACTCTGTTTCCCTTCATTTCCTTCCCAGTCCCTCCTGAGCCCACCATTTCCTTTATGCATATTGTTATTGTGGTGGTTCTTGGAGCTCTGCTTATGGGAGCCATGATGACTTTGCTGATATGGAAGAGGAAGACTAGAGGTAAGAAAGGATCAGGGACTTAGTTCATGTCTCCAGGGAAATAACAAGCCCAAGCTGTGAAAATGTCCTGCAACATGACAGCAGATTTCATCCACATAACTGCAGTTCATACATGGCAGATGTGATGAGAGTAACTTTATTGCCAATCATAAAGAACATAACAAACAGAATAATTACAATGACAGAGATGTCAGAGACCTTACTCTCAGTGCTCAGGTGTCTAAGAGACACTCCCTATTTAGAGTAAACAACCAGGGTTCCAGACATCACATTTCATGGACAGGTTTCCATCATGATTATCTGGATGTGGAGACACAGTTCTGAACACTCATCTGAGATAAAGACCAGGAGATTTCCCCCTAGGCCATCTTCACCCTGCTGCCTCCATGACCTCTAATATAAGAGGATGCTTCCAGGCTAAATAGGAAACAGCTATGTTCAATCTAATCAGTAATAAAAGTTGTGACACACCCATGGGAAACATATTGATATAGAAAAGAACCCACTCAGTTTTGCTTTGCTTGCCACAGTGAGATAAAATTCCTTGGATGCCCAGCTTTCTGTTACAGCATTAAAAAGAGACACCCTAAAGGTCCTGGTATGCACCAGAGAGAGGGACAGAGCATAGAATCGTGAGGGATGGAGACTCCTGGAATTGGGGTCAATTGAGTGTGTGATGAGCTGTTGTCTATGTCATCATTTAACGATACATATCTGTGTTTCTTCTTTACTCCCTTTACCTACAGGTTAAGACAGATGTGGTATAGAGCCATTAAAAACTGTTTCTGGCTTCTCCTCCCATGGTGTCTTCTCTTTCTACATCTGACTGTGACTAGGTGTCTGTCTCCTCTGAGCACACTGTAAGCAGCTCACAGGCAGGAAGAAGCCCCATCTTGACTCTTATTGTGTGTATTACTCAGTCAACTCTTATATTCCCACACAGGCAGGGCTGGGAAACCTCCATCCCTAATTGGAATTCATCTTTCTCCAACCTAGGTAGCATCTCATGCTCCTGTCTTTTCTCAACTATTAGCTTATGTTCGTGCAACATCTTGGCAGATTGTTTGATTAATGTCATTAAAATGAATAAAACTTGATGACAAAATAAAGCTCAGACCTTTATGAAATTTGTGTTTTCTGTGCTAAATCCATTGCCTGTATGGCACTGGTTACAGTGTAGAGTCAAGGGAGCCCTGGGCTGTGCACAGTTGCTGCTGGTTCCACCTGGGCTTTCACATTGTCCCTTTCCTCCTGAATAATTTTCCTGTCTCCTAATACTAATCTTCCAGTACACCTGTTTCTCAGTACCCTGTTCCTCCTGTTCCTTAATCCAAAGGTCTCAGGCAGTTTTCAGCCTTGTCCAGGGTCTGTGAAGTTCCCTTGGGTGAACAGTCTGTTCAGACCTTAGTCTGATGTTAAATCAGGGGAAATTTAGATTATTATTTCAACTTGAGTTATACTTGTCCTCAGTTTTGTGTATGAGCCTGGTGTCCTTGTCTTCTTTTTTCAACTGTCAGTGACAATATTAGGAAGTTTTTCTGTCAAGTCACACAGATCATCTCTCTGCTATTCTGTCAAAGAAATGAGAGGTAAAACCTGGTTTCTGACACCCTTGGGTAGTATAACATGTCTGACACATCCACGGAACTCAACTTGCCAACCTGATGTTTGCAAGTTCAAGATCAACCTGAGCTATATACTGAGGACACGTTCTAAAATAAATTAAAAATAAATGGTATATGGTAGATATAGCTCTACTATTTTAATATCAATTAAAAGAAAACAGAATTAACATTTGCTTTTCATATAGGAAGAAGCTTTAGCATAAATAAAGGCACATGGAATAAACTTAAGAACTCAGCCTACATACCCCTTTCTCTATCCTGATTCTCCATTACGTGTCCATGCTAACCTAACCTGGTCCCCCACAAATAGAGGTACAAGGTGCATCATTGATCATGATCAGGACTCAGTTGTCACTGTGCTCATATTGACACGCCATGTGGTATTTCCAGGACAAGATATCCAAGCATGGCCTCTGGAGTGCCATTTTGAACTCATGCCTTTCAGAAAAGAATGTGACCCATAGGATGAGATTCAGATTCTGTGAATGGACAGATTTGTCTTGAACATGGCAGAATTAAAAGAAGGCTACCTTGGGCTATGGTCAGATTCTACCCATGTGCTTGTGATCCTGGCTATGCTATTAGAACTGAAGAGAGTTCTTTGAGGAACCACTGGCCAAATGAAAATATTATCCCACATTGGAGGGAGAAGAAAGCAATCAGAGGAGTGGGGAGAGAAAGAGGGATCTGGGTGGGAAAGGGGACAGGGAGGGGAAATGGGGACAATGACCAGGTATTGGGTTGGGTGAAAAGACTGAAATCCTGAGAAATAGCAGATAGAATGGAAGTAGGCATGCTCAGGAGGCAGGAGGTAGGGGGACCCTCCAGAATGTTCTAGAGACCTGGGTGGTGAGAGACTCCCAGGATCCAAAGGGAGGGACCTTGGGTGAAATGCCCTTCACTGGGGAGAGAGAACTTGTAGAGCCCACTTCCAGCAGAAAGACAGGGCATAAAGTGAGAGAGAAGGGGGGTGCCATGCTTCAGCCAAAAACCCTGACCCATAGTTGTTACAAAACTACAGGGATAAAAAGGAGAAGAGTCTGAGGAAAAGGAGGTCCAGTAATGGGATCCAGCTACCAGGGAGGCCTCAAGGCCTGCCACTATTACTGAGGCTATGGAGTGCTCACAAAAAGGGCCCTACCATGATTGCTCTCTGAAAGACCCAATAAGCAGCTGAAAGTGTCAGATGTAGATATTTACACCCAATCAATGTACAGAAATTGCTGAACCCTGTGATTAAAATAGGGAAAAGCTGAAAGAAGCTGAGGAGGAAGGCAATCCTGTAGGAGGACCAGCAGTCTCAATTAATATGGACTGCCTAGATCTCTCAGATACTTGACCACCAATTAGGCAGCATATACCAGCTGATATGAGGCCCTCAACACATATCCAGCAGAGGACTGCAATGTCTGGGTTCAGTCAGAGACAATGTACCTAACTTTCAAAAGACTGGAGGCACCAAGGAATTGAGAGGTCTGCTGTGGTAGGAGCTGGGGGGTTCAGGACATCCTCCTTGAGATAAGGGGTGTAAGGAGGTATGGGATGTTGAGTAGTCATAGGGTGGACTAAGAAAGGCATTAAATCTAGAGTGGAAAAAAAGATTAAATAAAAATTTAAAAGTAAGAAAATCATAGGGATAAAAACATCAAAAATCATGCAAGACACTATTAATAGGCAAAAGTATCCATGGATCCTCAAGACTTATTTTGATCCAGTATGAAATTATTATGTATCATTATCAATAACATAAGGGTCATAAATTTCTGTTCATAACATAGTATGGATGAATATATGTGACAGAAGGCAATTTACCTTGGGAATACAGAGAAATTGTAAATATAAATAGACATGTCTAGACATATTTAGAACAAAATGGTCTAGCATTGCTGGCATGTTGGTCCCCATGTTTGGACTCAGGAGAAAGTTGTGACTCAAACCAGTAGGACATAGATGAGAGTAAGGCAACTTGTCCCCACACACTAGTCCCAGGATACTGGCCTCAAGACTTAAGATGTAGTAAGGAGGTAGGCTCTAGAGTTACTAGATTGCAAGAGTTAATCCTTACATTACCCATGTCACCATGTGTTGTGAATTTGATTTAATGCTTGGATTATATTATTTGGGTTTCCAAAATTACACTGGAATGTGCATGTCTGCATGTAATACACTGAAGGTCTATGCCTCTCATTGGCTGTGATTTGTAAATAGAATTGCCAGTGGCCAACAGCTGGACAGGGAGACAGAGGCAGGATTCCTAGGATTTCCAGGGAAGGAAGCAGGAGGAAGGAGGAGGAAGAAGAAGCTACCATGTCAGGAAGGAGAAGGTCCAACCCTGAGAAGTATAGGACAGATATACAGAGAGTCCCAACATGAAAAAGTTGGGAATTAGGCCTGTGGGTCTGCAAGCCTGAGTCCAGGGTCGCAAAGATAGAATATGGATTTCAGTAAGTAATAATTCAAGAGTATCTGAGGGGAGCCACTATCAATGTGGAAGTTTGAATGTGGCTCATTGAGTTGTTTAAGGCAAATTAAAGTAGAAGGCTGCATGCATGTCTGTCATTCATAAATTCAGAGAATATGAGCAATAGCAAGGATCTCCTGCAGGCACAGCTGAAGAGATTAGAGTAGAACCACACTATAGCAAAAACCATATCTGTCATTCCTATTGGAAATACCTAGAGACACCAACTCCCTAATCACCATGAAGGCTATAAAGTGAAGAGAGACAAGTCCTGACTCAGCTTGTAGGCATAAGGAAAAGAGGAATCCATTAGGGTACAGAGCTAAACAAAGAATTCTCAAGTGAGGAATACCAAATGGCTAAGAAGCACCTGAAAAAAAAAGATCAACATCCTTAATCATCAGGGAAATGCAAATCAAAACAACCTTGAGATTCCACCTCACTCCAGTCAGAATGGCTAAGATAAAAAATTCAGGTGACAGCAGATGCTGGCAAGGATGTGAAGAAATAGGAACACTCCTCCATTGCTGGTGGGATTGCAGGCTGGCATACTCTGGAAACCAGTCTGGTGGTTCCTCAGAAAACTGGACATAGTACTACTGGAAGATCCATCAATACCTCTCTTGGGCATATATCCAGAAGATATTCCAACTGGTAACAAGGACACATGCTCCACTATGTTCATAGTAGCCTTATTTATAATAGCCAGAAGCTGGAAAGCACCCAGATGTCCCTCAACAGAGAAATGGATACAGAAAATATGGTACATTTACACAATGGAGTACTACTCTGCTATTAAAAACAATGAATTTATGAAATTCTTGGGCAAATGGATGTATCTGGAGGATATCATTCTTAGTGAGGTAACCCAATCACAAAATAAGTCACTTGATATGCACTCACTGATAAGTGGATATTAGCCCAGAAACTTAGAATACCCAAGATACAATTTGCGAAACACAAGAAAATCAAGAACGAAGACCAAAGTGTGGATACTTCATTCCTCATTAGAATAGAGAACAAAACACACATAAAAGGAGTTACAGAGACAAAGTTTGGAGCTAAGATGAAAGGATGGACCATCCAGAGACTACCCCCCCCCCCACGGGGATCCATCCCATAATCAGCCACCAAACCCAGACACTATTGCATATGCCAGCAAGAGTTTGCTGAAAGGACCCTGATATAGCTATCTCGAGTGAGGCTATGCCAGTGCCCTGCAAATACAGAAGTGGTTGCTCACAGTCATCTATAGGATGAAACACAGGGCCCCCAATGGAGGAGCTAGAAAAATTACCCAAGGAGCTGAAGGGGTCTCCAACCCTTTAGGTGGAACAACAATATGAACAAACCAGTAACCCCAGAGCGCGGGTCTCTAGCTGCATATGTAGCAGAAGATGGCCTAGATAGGCATCATTGGGAAGAGAGGCCCCTTGGTCTTACAAACTTTGTATGCCCCAGTACAGGGGAATGCCAGGGCCAAGAGGTGTGAGTGAGTGGGTAGGGGAGCAGGCTAGGGGGACGGTATAGGGAACTTTTGGGATATCATTTGAAATGTAAATAAAGAAAATATTTAATAAAAAATAAAAGAAAAAAGAAAAGAAAGTAGGTTTGATATAAACAAAATCATATGTAAGAAACATAATGGCTCAACCTACATAGCTCCCTTCTCTATCCTGATGATATTATGTATCCATGATAACCTAACCTTCTTGCCTTCACATAGAGGATCAGGGTCCAACCTTGAGCATGATTAGAGCTCATAGGGTTCCATCTCTTGTGAGCCCCCAGTTAGACACTACAGTTGTATTTCAATAACAAATATCCAAGCATGATCTCTAGAATGCCATTTAGACTTGAGGCATGTCACTGAAGAATGTGACTCATAGGATGAAATTCAGATTCAGTGAATGGACAGATTGGGCCTGAACATGGAAAAAGTAACAGAGGGTCTCCTAGGGCTCATGCCAGTTTCAACACATGTTCCTGGTATCCCACCTATGCTATTAGAATCAAACAGTGTTTGAGGAGCCACTGGCCAGATGAAATCACAAGAATAAAAAAAATTCACAAACTATTCAAGTCCCCATTAATAGAAACAAATATCTGTGGATATGCAAGACTTATTATGACCCAGTTTGTAGATATTATATATTATTTTCAATAAAAGAAGGGTCTCAAATTTCAGTTCCCAACATAGTATGGATGAATATAGATGACAAGAGGACATTTACCTTGGAGTTACACAGAAATTTTAAGTATATAGAGACCTGTAAAGACCTATTTAAAATAAAATGTTATACAATTTCTGACATATTAGTCCATGTATTTGGGCTCAGAAGGATTTTGTAACTCGAGCAGAAAGATGAGTCAGGGTAAAGCAACTTGTCCCCAAATACTACTTCCAGTACACTAACCCCAAGAGGTAGGTTAAAGTGAGAAGCCAGGCCCTAGAGTTCCTAGATTCCAGGAGTTAATCCTCACATTATCCATCTCACCATGTCTGTCATTTCTACTGGCAATTGCTAGAGACATCAATTTCCTAATGAACATAAACATTATGAAGTGAAGCGAGGAAGACCTGACTCAGCCTGGACTTTAAAAGGAAAACGAGGAATCTATGTACTCTCAACCCTTCTGATCCATATCCTTGATCCAGAACCACGTGTCTGAGTCCTGAGTTCAGGAGAGAAAGAGCCTCACAAAGGGTCCAAGGCTACGACTGGCTTATATACATTACATGGAAAACTGTATTTCTGCTTTAACTCAACTGGCCTCTCCCTGTTCTCCAATTGGAGGATAGTGCTCTTCAGTGATCACAAATTCCAACTGGTATTTCTTGAGGACTGTTATATGAAAATTGGAAAGGTACCATGTAGAAATTATCAGAAAACTGGAAACAGGTTAAAACTGCTAACCAACATTGGGTAGTATGAGTATTATTTGTTTGTTTGTTTGTTTGTTTGTTTTTTAAATATAGAACACACTCTTTCAGAAGGGACAGTGCTGATTCTGGTCATGCAAGAGGTATGTGAGAGGTCATCTAGAGTATGGGTGAGAGACAGGTCAGGTGACTCGTTATTAGGGGTTTTAGCATGGCCTCAGTGTGAGCAGTGATCTCCAAGAGCAGATTTGCAAGACATGAAGGATTCCTCCAGCTAGGCTCCACATCAGGAAGTTTCATAACTTGTCCCAAGCCCGAGAAGCAAAGTGAGCAAACTCTTGAGCCTGTAGAGGACATTTATATTCCAACCGTGTCCCGCCTGTTGTTTTGGTTTTGTCAATTTGAAATGTACTTTTTTTAAACTGGAAAAGGAAACATGATGGAGAAAATGCCTTCTTCAGCGTGCCTCTAGGCAAGCTCTAAATGTAGGTGCTCTTGGATTATATATGAAAGCAGGATGAGCAAGCCATTAAGCAGCAGTCCTCCACGGAATGCTCCTGTGCCCATGTTCCTCCCTTGAATGCCTACCTTACCTGTCACCTGGGACTTGTCAGATGAAATAAACTCTTTTATCCTCAAGTTATTTTTGGTCACATTGTTTTGTCACAGCAGTATCAAAGCAGGGTCACACAGACAACAATTGGCCATGTATGGCCACTTCACAACTCACTGAAACTTGGTTTGGAGACAGGCACTTATTTGTCATTAATTTTAGTTTTAATCTCTCTCTCTCTCTCTCTCTCTCTCTCTCTCTCTCTCTCTCTCTCTGTGTGTGTGTGTATGTGTGTGTGTGTGTGCTTGTGTACTACATTTGAATCAATTGGAGATGCTTTGCAATCTGGAAGAGATTATCTAATCCCATAGAGCTGGAATAACAGGAGGTTGTGAGTGGCTCTTTGATGATGCTTGGAAATGAACTCAAGTCCACTGGGCTTTTAGAATCTTAGCCTTCCTTTCAAGCCCAGGGTAGTAGACCTGCTTTTCTTTGCTGAATTCCAGGGTCTGGAACAATTTGATTCCCCTGGCAGTATCTCAACCACCTACTGAGGAGTTATCTGAGGAGACCACCTGAACTTGGAGTTTAGATTAGGAACGGCAGGTTGCTTGTGACTTAGATAGAGATCTGCTCAGGTCCACATGTGCAAAGTTAGTAAAGTGCCAAATGTAAAGTACTGCAAGGTGGACAGTGGGGGGTCCTGCCATTTATCTTCAACTTTTAATGTTTCCCACAATCTACATTTCTTAACTATAGGACAGTACTGAACATGAACCAGGGCTTCAGGAGACCACCATCAGAGGTACCTGCATAGAACAGTATAGTTGGTAGAAGCCTAAATCCAACAAGTATCAAGACCCTCCTTCCTCTTGAAAGATAAGATATGTAACTAGGCTGAGTGTTAGACAGGGCACAAATGTCTGGACCTGCATAATGCAGAAAGCCAGGCCGGGATAGGCTAAATGGAGATCCTTGAGGTTTTGGCAAGACTTGGGTCAAGGCTAAGCTTCCCTTGCCTGTGATGGTGTTGTACATTGTCCTAGCAACTTTAGAATGAGGTTCTTTCTCTGAAGACCTGCACTCACTTGTCAGCATCTGATTCAAGGACAGGGTGGCTGCCAGCAGAATGAGGAGGTCTATGGATGATGACATCTTCCTAAATGATGGTACCAATTTAGTCCTGAATGTTGGTCATTCACAATACAAATGTAAGCTACAGGATGAGGCTGACTTTTCTAAGAATTTCCAGTGGGAGGTACAGTGACCTGAAATGCTATAGAAAGATTAACTGCTTGGAGACAAATTTCCATAGAGATTTCCCCACCTCAAATTCATCTCTGGGCCCTGGTATCCTGAGAACAATGTCTGGGGACAAGTTGCTTACCCTGATTCCTATAAATGTCTGTTGACAAGATCCTTCTGAGTCCTAGGCCAGATGCTGATCTGGCTTAAATAATCAAGGTAGCAAAGAAAAGCAAAGGCCCTCCCTGTGTCTCTCCCTAAAGTATCAAGCTGTGGTTCATGATCCTCAGGTTTCATTGTCTCCCTGTTATGTCACAGTCTTTCCTAGGAGGCTCGGGCCACCTACACAAAGACTTGGCTTCCAGGTGACTACAGATTATAGAGTTTTAAAGAAATTTATGAAGGAGTTGTCTGCTCTGTCAGTGCCCTGCATACTATGTCCTTAGGAGATTAAGTATACAAGTGGCAGAAGGTAAGAAATGTAGTATACTTATCTTTCTCTGATGATCTCCAGCTCAAAAATCTGTCCAATATCTCCCTATGACACCAGTCTGACCTTCCACAGTCCCTCAAGACCCAGGAATACAGGACAATATTCTACATATTAATTAAGAACCATCTAATGAACCAAACATGTTATAAACATTTGAATTTCTGTAAGATGGAGGAACAAGGTGTCCTTGCCCTTATCTTTTTCTTGGGTCCTATGCAGATGTAGCCTACTCTTGCCATATCATTACTGACTTTGGCATCTTTTATTAGATCTGATGTTGTGTACCTTATTTGGGTATGTATCCTTGGGCAGCTTGCATGGTTCTATAGGTATTATATGGTAAGATCCCAGGTCTACCAGTCTTAGTTATATAAACTTGTTCCCAAACTTAAAAGTCAATGGTTAAACAAAGTGGCTACAGGCAATTACAGGGAAGAATAGGTGATGTGGGTAGGTTTTTGGTAACAGGGTTGGGAGTCACATGGAGTGACCAGGAAGAGAGAGAGAATGAGAGGGGGGATGGAGAGGGAAAAAGAGAGGGAGAGATAGAGGGAGAATAGAACAAGAAAGATGATGGAGAAATTCACCTTAAGGCCAGATAAATCATGAGCATGTAGCCAGGAGAATTGGAGCCTGAGCACAGGCAGATAGAGCAGACATAAACTAGGCAAGACTCAAAGAACAAGGACTTGGACAGCACAGGTGGGAGACTAACAATTTAACACATAGAAAAATAGATTAGGGGTAATTCGCCCAGTAATTGTGCTAAACCTGATTTAGAAATCCATAAGACTGCCTCAATTATGGAGAGGCTGTAGAGGTTGTAAGACTTAGAAATATTCCTATTTCAAACACGGGCTGTTCGCGTATCCCAAGAACCACAAAAGACCTGTCTTGATGCAAATTGCAAGAGGACTTTATTTATCAGGTAGCTGAGGATGAGCTCCTTTCACCCCGAGGGGCTGGGGAGCTCAACCCAGAGCAGCAACAGTAGGGGGCTTTTAAGGAAAAAGTGAGAAATTGGGAGGAGTTAGGCTACAGCTCTTCTCTGGGCAGGGGGGTAGGGTAGCCTTGCTGAAGGAACAAAGAGAGGGAGTGAGCTGTCCTTGGAGTTATCTCTGGGTCTCTGACACAGACAGTCAGGCTAGGTCTTCTTGCTAACAAAGAGCTTCTCACTGGCTGTATTTTCAGAGATTGGGAAACAGGCCTTGGGGGAGCATTCAAAGGCTGTACATTTCAGGGGGAAACACTTTGGGGGTCTTTCAAGGTCATATTAAAAATTAATAGAGCTTACTACAATCCATTTATAACTTAAACCTCAAGCCCTTCAGGCAAGGAAGTGAAACCAAGGATGAACTTCAGATGCAGTGAATGCACAGTTTGGCCTTTAGCATGGGATCAATAACAGAGGCTCAACTAGGGACATTGACAGATTTTACCTATGTGCCTGGGATCCAAGCTCTGATGTTAGAACTGAAGAGAGGCCTTTGAGAACCCACTAGCCTGATAAAAACAAGAAGGATCAGAATTCACAAACCATGCATGTTCCCTCAATAGGAACAAGTGTTCTTGGATTCACAAGACCTATTTTGACCCCAGGTGACCTTTATTGCATTTAATCTTCAATGAAATGAGTCTCAAAATTGTATTCCCAACATAGACATTATGGATGGATATAACCCACAGAAGCAAATTTACCTTGGAGGCACACAGAAAATTTAATTATATACAGACATCTTGAGAGGAAAACAGTCTAGAATTGCTAACTTATTGACCCCTGAATTGGAACTTATTAGGAACTTGTGACTCAGACCAAGAACATATAGATCAGGGTAAAAGCAACTTGTCCCCAGACATTAATCCCCATGATATTAGGCCCATGATTTTGGTTAGAGTGAGATGGGGGCTTCTAGAGTTCCGGGTTTCCAGAAGTTAATCTTTTCATTGCCAAACTCACTATGTCTGTTTCTCCTATTAGTAACTCCTAGAGACACCAATCAGCTAATGCAAATGAAGGTTATAAAGTGAAGTAAGCCTAGTCCTCACTCAGCTTGACCTTCTAAAGCAGCATAAGGACACCTGTACCCTGAACCTACACCATCCATGTCTTAGATCCAGAACAATACGTGTGAGTCCAGAGTTGAGGAGGAAAGAGTCTCTGCAGAGAGGAGCCAGGGCTCTGACTGGCTGGGCTGTGTCACTCAGTAATCTGTACTTCTGCTTTAACTCAACTTGACTCTCCCTCTCCTCCTTTTGGTAACTGGTCTCTTCAGTGATCACCAAATATACCTGGCATTTGTTGAAGGCTATTGTATAAAATTAGGAAATAGTACCATGTAGGAACCATCAGAGAACTATATAGAGCCTCAGTCTGCAAAACAACCTTGTGCAGTATGAGTTGTATGGACCAAGATGAGAGGCTCCCTTTTCAGAGTCACAAAAAGCATCTACGCGGGGAAAGCATGCCATAGGTGAAAAGATAAGGTGAGCTGTAAGAGAGGATTTGAAGGGCAGGAAGGATTCCTTCAGCTAGGTTCCAGGAAGTTTCCTCCAAAGCCTCAGCAGCTAGGGATAAAGTGAGCAAAGAGTTGATCTTCTACAGGACATTTTTATTCAGACCATGTTCTAGTGGATGCTTAATTTTGTCAATATCACATAAGCTACATGTATACTGGAAAAGGAACCTCAATGGAAAAAATATCTCAGTCAGATTGGCTCTAGGAAACCCGTTTTCTAGTTGAATTATTGATACAAGAGGGCCCAATCACCTGACGGGCAGGTGTTTCCGGTTTAGATATGAAAGCTGGACCATCAAGCCATTAAGCACAAGTTGTCCATGGAGTGCTCCTGCCTCCATGTTTCTGTCTTCAGATTCTTGAATAACCATCTCCATGATGAAATGTGACCTGGGACTGGGCAGGTGAGATAAATGCATTCATCCACGAGTTAGTATTGGTCATGGTGCTCTGTCACAGCAATCGTAAAGCAGACTACTACAAAGCCACCACTGGGCACCTGTGGCATCTTCACAACTAGCCCAAACTTGGTTTTTGATAGTGTGCGCTGATTTTTGTGGTTAATTTTAGTGTTACCTTCTGTGTATGTTTGGTTGTAGATGTGTGGTACATCCCAATCAATTGGAGATGCTTGTAATGGTCAGAAGGTATCATGGAATCTCATGGAGCTGCAGTAACAGGTATTTGTAAGTGGCCTCTTCATGAAGTGACAAAATGAACTCAGCCCCACTGCATGAGCAGTAAGCATGTTTAAAAAGTAAACCATTGCCGGGCATGGTGGCGCATGCCTTTAATCCCAGCAGTTGGAAGGCAGAGGCAGGCGGATTTCTGAGTTGGATCTACAAAGTGAGTTCCAGGACAGCCAGGGCTATACAGAGAAACCTTGTCAAAAAAAAAAAAAAAAGCTAAACCATTCTCCCAATCCCAGGGTCATTAATTCTGACTGCCTTTCTTTTCTGGTTCTCAATGTCTGCAACAATTTGATTCACCTGGAAGATTATCAACCACTTACTGAATACTTAGTAAATACGAGAACCAGACCTCCTAAACATTGAGTCTGGATAAGGAAAGGCAGGTTGGCTGTGGATTTGATGGAAATCTTCTCATGTGTGTATTAAACATCTTGTCCACCCCAGTCCTGGAGAACCTTCCTTCCTCAGAAAGTCCAGACACCCTGAAAATAAACTGGGACATAGCACCAAGTCTCCGGCAAACAGATGCAATTTGAGGTGCATCTGACCCCACAGCCTTTGGATTCAGCAGGGAGGAAACAACTGAGGTAGAGGAAGTATTTCTTATTCTGCATGACCACTGCTTCCCATTTTCGAGCCTGCCATGCAACAGTTATAGAGCCATGGAAGCTTCCCCAGGTCACAATCCCGAACTATGTCACCTAGGAAAAATCAGATAATAATAATAGGTGCCAGTGTGAACACAGATGTGTCAAAAGGAGGCTGCATCTTCATAGAACCCGTGAAAAAGTTAAGGGCAAAGGCACTTGGGTTCTTAATCTCAGAGCCATAACAGAATGTTGTGCTGCAGGTCTCGGTCTTGAGGGTCTATGGTGGGGGAATGGTCAGCTTGGTTTCCTGGGGAGACATTAGGGAGATATTTGAGTTGGAGATTTTCAGAGATCTGTCAATAGTTCATGATCTCTCTCAGGGCCTGCCACTTTGATTGGCCTCTCATGGAAATGGTATGCATGGCCACTGACAGAGCAGATAACTCCATCCTAAATTTCTGTGATTTCTGACCACCAGAATATGAAGGATTAATGCGGGTGGCCTGAGCTGGCCTGAGAAGGACCATGACATAACAGTGAGGCAATGAAACTACAAATAGAATTCAGAGCTGGAGAGTTCAATGAAAGACATAGGCTTTTGCTTTCCTTTCCTTCCTTGATTGTCAACCACATCAGCTTCTGGGGTAGGACTTTGAAGGATGTTGTCAACAGGACAGGTGCAGGGAGCAGGGTAAACAACTTGTCCCCAGACATGGCTCCCTAGATACCAGGGCCCAGAGCTGAATTTGAGTTGGGGATACAAAGCTCTAGGGATTCTTCACCCAGTGGTTAATCTTCCCATAACTGATTAGACTACAACTCTAACACTCCCGTTGGGGATTCTTAGGGAAGGCTGAAGATCAGAGGTATAAAATAAATAAGGACCTGTGTGGACCGTGTCCAGGTCTGCTGATTCTAAGTGATTTCCTCTAGGTTGTCCCCTGCAATCCTAGTTCTCATTGATAGAGGAGAAATATAGAATGATATATTGATAGGTAGACATACAGACAGACATATAGATAGAGACAAGGACACAGAGAGACAGAGAGCGACAGAAAGAGACAGAAATCGACAGAGACAGTGAGACACGGACCATGAGAGGAAGAGAGAGATACATATTTTTTGTGATTGGAGAAATATCTCAGAGTAGAGGAAGTGTTGGTGCTGGGGACCAGCCCCAGCGGAAGAGGGAGGGGTCTTCTTGAGGCAATGAACTGGGAAGAGGAACAGCAGAAACTAAGATTTTTTTCTTATAATTTGGGGGTAAGACTTGGTCTTCTGAGACATTTGGGGTTGCTTTATAATAATAAAAATTTACTTATCGAAGTCTAAGTTACTATGCTACTGTAGCTGACCTGCCTTCTATGATCCTGTGAGGCTAGAAACTGCAGTCTCTGGCACTTAGCACTTCTCTGCCTTTGTACTATCTCAGCAGGAGCTGCTTGCCTCTAACTTTCAGCTTGCTAGTTGGAAGTCACAGGAAGAAAAAGGGACACTTACCTGGAAAGGGGAAAACATTTGAAATGTAAGTAAATAAAATATCTAATAAAAAATACATGTGTCAGAGACATTATTGTCATCTACCTTGAATATTTCTGATTTGCTGTTGACCTCAGTTCTTCCACCAAGATATTGATGGATATTGTTTTATCTGGGAGGGGGGCTGACATGTTGGGAGATATGCACAAGTATGTAGGAGCATTTGCCTGTGAAAATTTAATTTTATAAAAGAAAGAAAAATGATTATAGCATTTTTTACTAAGTTGTAAAAAGTTCCTATGAAAGCTAACTAAGAGAAAGGCAGAAAGATCCTAAGCAGGGAAGGGGAAGATTTCTCTAAGGGGACAAAAATTCTAGTAAGGGAAGAGATTCTTCCAGGAGGGCAAAAGGGAAAAAATTCTACTCTAAGTGGGGAAAAGCAAGAAAATTCTTCTCTCTCTCTTTGTCTTCACTACTTACACATCTTTCAGAATACGGCATCACATGTTACAAAGCTCATCACAAGTTCACACAAAAAAATCAAATCATAAATTGAAATAATAGTTTACAACAGAGAATGTTTACATGCATATCCATTAGGAGAAATTATCTGGCTAAACATCCATCACCTGTCTCAGCTCCACAGATTCATTGAAGGTTGAAAATCATAACTAAGTTATTAGTGAAATTTTATATAGATAAACCCAGTCAATATATTATCTTCTATCCTAGCAACTATAATGAATTCCCTTTGTATGACCTTTGGTTAATTGTTCAACAACATCTTGGAATGTGCTCTGAGTAGGAGAAAGTCTAGTTACTATATAAGAGCGATTAACTGGTGGCTCTTGGGAGACTGGCAGAGATTGCATTGCAGTTTTGACTATCAGAAAAGTTCCTAGTAGCACTCCCACTATAGAAGAGCTTAATAATTACAGAATAATTTCAGAAAATCTTTTAGGATCATCATTATGACTTAAGAAGTCATTTATTTGTCTTTCTAGCATCACTACATAGATCTACATAGATCTTCAGAGATCTGCAGAGATCTGCTCCAAAGGGGTGTGTTATTGTTATATATGCTTAATAATAACAGAAAAAGCATATAAGTAGCAGGAATCTTTCCTAAAATGAATCCCTTATAGCCTTGCTTAATAAGGGTGAACCTGTCATAAATTATATAATAACCCAAAGCAGGCCATCTCAGGAATATCACCTGCTAGTTATTAGCTTGCCCCATTATGGCTCCTGACATGTTGGTACTGATGCATAAGTCTCAGGCTTGTTCTTGCTTTTCTAGATTTCTGGGCAATGTGGTAGTCATGGTAGTACACAGAAATACATGCATGGAAAACAGTCATACACATACATGATAACAAACGTATCCCTCAAAAGTGAAATTGCAAATTGTAAATAAGATCTGTCTGTTTTATTATAGCATAGTCTCTGGCTTAAATAAGCTGAGCATAAAGCCTTGGTCCCTGACAATGGACAATGCTTGAATCTTTGCGATCACAAGTCTTGGTGGAACAGATTTTACTGAAAGGATAGTGTTTGAGCTAGCATTATGACACACCTCAGAGAGTTAGCTTGTATAATCCCAGTCTCCCAGAAGAACAATGGGACACAACCCTGGCTAAACTTGTTTCTACAGCCTCCTTCTGTTTCCAGAAGCAATGGAATTAGCACAGCAAACAAAAATTCTATAAGGACCCTCACCTATATTTTCTCCATTAAGTTTGACTCCATTTTAGTTCACTAATCTTTTCTCTGAGTTGGGGTTTCCATTTCTATGAAGAGCACCATGTCCAAAGCACCTCTTTTTTTTTTTTAATTTATTTTATTTATTATATGTAAGTACACTGTAGTTGTCTTCAGATACTCCAGAAGAGGGAGCCAGATCTTGTTACGGATGGTTGTGAGCCACCATGTGGTTGCTAGGATTTGAACTTATCACCTTTGGAAGAGCAGTCGGGTGCTCTTACCCGCTGAGCCATCTCACCAGCCCCCAAAGCACCTCTTATAAAAGACAACATTTAATTAAAGCTATCTTACAGTTTCAGAAACACAGGCTTTTATTATAACAGGATACATGGCAGCATATCAGCAGGCATGGATGGCTCTGGAGGAACTAAGATTTCTACATGTTGTTCTGAAGACAAACAAGAGAAGACTGGATAAGCCCACACCCACACAGGGATGCACTTCCTCCTTCTAGGTGAGTGAATTCACAGATCAGTGTGTGTGAGTTGTAACATTCTGCACAGCCATTCACACACTCAAAGAAGGCCACAGCTATTCCAACAAAGGCACATCTCCTAGTTCTATCATTCTTAGTGGGCCACACATTTGAACACATGAGTCTATTGGTCCAAACCTATTCAAATCACTACACCCACCATTCAATAAATTGCAAAACAAATTCACACATACAACATGTGTTACAAGAAGGAAGCATGAATTTGCCTCTCAGGGACAACAAAGGTTCAGTTAGTGATTGGGGATGTCCAGCCCTGCTCTGTTGTAACCAAAGGGATAATTGGGGAAGAGACTCAAGTCCAAGTAGGGAGAGAGCTTGGTGTTTTGTATGAGGTGCTCACTTCTTGACACTATGATGATAATGGACAGACATCAAGTCACAGTCAGGTGGCAGATATGGATAGTAAATTCTACAAATACTGGAATTACTGTAGGAGAAGCAGAAACAGGACCATACTTGTATGACTCAGTATTACAGGAGGCCACAGTTTCATTTTGTAGAGAAGAAAAATGAAGCAATTCAGATCAGTGTGTGTGAGTTGTAACATTCTGCACAGCCATTCATGCACTCAAAATATTCCAATTGGAGAATCTGTCCTCTGCCTTCCCCCATCTAAAGCTCCCCTGATATAACTACTTGGCTCTGTAGTATATAACATTTTAAAAGCTGTTACAGAAGAAAATGTCTTTTTGAACCTGATGAAAATCACAAGGTCTTAAATTCATACACCCTGCAGTTCTACTCCTATAGGAACATGTGTCTTTGGATCTCCAAGACATATTTTGAACACAGGTTGCAGATATTTTATATTAACTTCAATAAAGGCCTCAAAATTCAGTTTACATCATAGTCAGTATGGATGCACATAATCCACATAAAAATTTACCCATGAGATATGCAAAATTTTTAAGTATATATTGATATTTTGTTGACCTAGAATTGCCCCCATATTGTCCCTGAAATGATACTCAGGAGAAAGTTGTGACTCAGTCCATCAGGACATGGATCAAGGTAAAACAACTTTTCTTCAGACATTGAACCCCAAAATACAAAGCCCAAGAGCTGGGTTAGAATAAGGTGGGAGGGTCTAGAGTTTCTATTTCCCAGGAGTTAACCCTTCCAAAACTCAAGTCTCCCTGTCTTTCCTTTCTATTGGCAATTCCTAGAGACAGCAACCACTTAATACAGATGAAGGTTTTAAAGTGAATGGACATCAGTCCTGACTCAGCCTGTACTCTTAAAGTTAAATGAGGACTCCTGTACCCTGAACCTGTTTGGTACATCCAGAGTAATATGAATAAGCATAGAGTTTAAGAGGGAAAGAGCCTCTGCACAGAGGAGATGGGCTCAGACTGGCTGGGATGCAGAAGCAGGGAATCTACATTTCTGCTTTAAATCACCAGATTCCCCCTATTCCCCAAATGGAGAGCAGAAATAAGAAATCACCACACGTCGGGCAGTGGTGGCGCACGCCTGTATTCCCAGCACTTGGCAGGCAGAGGCAGGTGGATTTCTGAGTTCGAGGCCAGCCTGGTCTACAGAGTGAGTTCCAGGATAGCCAGGACTACACAGAGAAACCCTGTCTCTAAAAACAAACAAACAAACAAAACCCCAAAACAACAAAAAAAGAAATCACCACACAATCTACCTGATATTTCTTCAGGGTTGTTACATAATAGGAAATAGTACCATGTAGAAACTATCAGAGAACTACGAACAGGCTCAATCTGCAAACCAGCCTTGAGTAGTATGAGTTGTGTTGATGAATGAGACGAGCCTCTTTTTTCAGAGTCATGAGAGACAGTGATAATGCTATGGAATCACACTGTACGTTAAAGGTCCTCCAGAGTATGGGTGAGGGATATGTCATGTGGCTGTTCACCAAGATCTTTTGCATATTCTAAATGTGAAGGTGACCTCTGAACTGTGACAAGTTTCAGATGGCATGAAGGATTCCTCCAGCTACGATCCAAAACAAAGAAATTTCATAACTTCCCTCAAAATGCCATCAACTGGAAACTAAGAGAGAAAACAATTGAGGCTCTAGGGGGAAGTTTCTCATTCAAATCAAGTCCTGACTATTGATCTACTTTTTAACCTTTGACACAATCTACCTTTATACAGGAAAAAGGAATTCATTGCAGATAATACTGTCAGCAGATTACCTCTAAGCAAGTCTGTATTATATTTTCTAGATTTTTATCAGCAGGTTTTTCTGGATTATATATGAAAGTAGGTTGAGCAAGCCAGTGAGCAGCAGTTCTGCATGGACCTGCCTTGTTCCTGCCTTGAATGCTTGTGATAACTTCCTCACTGACATAATGTGACCTGGAATTTGTTACATGAAATAAGCTCTTTCTTTCTCAAGTTGGTTTCACAATTTTCTTCTGTCAGAGCAAGAGAAAAGCAAACTAAAACAAACCATCAACGGCATGTATGGCAACTCCACAATACCTCAAACTAATTTTTGAGACAAGTCATGGGTTTCATGCTTAGATTTAGTTTTTACTTTTCTGCATGCTAGTGTGTATATAGTACATACCAATTGAATGGAAATCACTGTGGGATCCAGAAGAGGGCATGCAATCCAATGGAGCTGCAATAACAAAGGATTGACATTGGCCCTTGGATGATTGGATGATGCTATAAAATGACCTCAAGTACACTGCACAAATAATAAGCATGTTTACAACGTCAGCCACCATTCCAATCCCAGGGTTGTGATTTTTTTCCCCTACTTTCTTTTGTTGGATCCCAAGGACTAGAAGATGTTGACTCACCTGGTAGATCCTCTATCACTTACTGAGAAGTAAATGTGAGAAGCAGACCTCTTAAATGTGAAGTCTGGATGAGGAAAAAAGGGTTGTTTATGGATTTGATGGAGACTTCCTCTCTTATGTGTGTAATGATACATCCTTTCCAGCCCAGGTTGTTCTAGAGTCCACTCTATACCTGGGACATAGCCTCAAACATCTGGAAAAAAAAACTCATGAATTCTGAACCATATCTGATCTCACAGCCCTTGGATTCGGCAGGATGGGAACAAATGAGAGAGGGGAAGTCTCTCATTCTGCATGACCACTGCTTCCCATTTCACACCCTGCCATGCAACAGCTATAGAGCTAGGGGAGCTACCCCAGGTCACATACTCAAACTATGGCAACAATATAAAATGAGACCTAATAAAAGATGATGGAGTGTGGGAAAAGGATATTGCATTTACATAGGACTCAAGCAAAAGATAAAAGAAAGTACACCTGGGACCTAATCATAGAAATATTAAATGGTGGCCATAGCATCCATGTTGACAGTTTTAGAAGGTACCTGTGAATGTTCAGAGTATTGTGCTACATGGCTGTGTTTTGAGAGTATGTGGAACTTTAGTCTATTGTCATAGGGAGACATTAGAGATTTTTGAGTTGGGCTTCATTAGCTATCTCTCAGTAGTACATTATATCTCTCAGTTCCTGCTACTTCTACTCTTGGCCTTTTAGGGACATGATGTGCATGACCACTGACAGAGCATCCAACCACATCCTAAATTTCTTGATCCTTCTTCAGGTATCTGTGATCTTTTATCACCAGGAAGGCTAGGCTTGGTGCAGGTGGCCTTAGCATACAACTTAAAATATCCATGAAAGGAATGTGAAGCAATGAACCCCCAGATCAAAACCAGAGCTGTATCCTAGCTGTCCCTGCCTGGGTTTCTATATCATCCATGCCCAGAGCTCTCTGCCCTGTTCACCACCCAGCATAGTGAACATCTTCAGGTTCAGGAGGTGAGAAAGGTCCCATGTCATGCTATCTTTAGGCTCCTACCAGCTGTGCTATTTCTACACCCTTTTCTCTTAGCCTGGGTTCCTCATGCCCTGGTTTATATTTTATTGTAGGCTATGTGTAATATATGAAGATTGTGGGAAACAATTGAGATCTGAACTTGCTTTCCCACTCCAGACTGAGCAGGAATGGTGAGTGTCAATATGTAGATAATAATGGATCAGCTTAGCAGGAGTAAAGGAGGGGAGGGGAAAAAACCACAGGGGGTAGCATTATAAGGGACCAGAGAGAAGTACAGAGGGCCAAGAAATTGAATAGAAATATGTAGCAGTGGGGGGGTGGGGAACTGAGTGTAGCCAGTACAAAGTCCCAGATGCCAGGGAAGCAAGAGGCTCCCAGGACACAATGGTGTATGACTTTAGCTGAAATACCCAACAAAGGGGACATAGAACTTGAGAGATCACCTGCAGTAGCAAGGCACTTCCCTTCGTTGAAGGATAGGGCCACCCATCCATCCCAAAGTTTTTAACCCAGAAATGTTCCTGTCCAAAGTTTAGAGAGTGACAAAAAAAAAAAAAAAAGAAAGAAAAATGGAACGGAGACTGAAGGAAAGGTCACCTAGAGACCACCTCACATAGAAATCCATCCCATCTGCAGACACCAAATTCCCACACTATTGCTGATGCCAAGAAGTGCTTGCAGACAGAAGCTGTTCGCTGATAAGACAGATGCAAACACTCACAGTCAACCATTGTACTGAGCCTGGGGACCCTAAAGGAAGAGCTAGTGGAAGGACTGAAGGAGCTACAGGGGATTGCCACCCCAAAGAAAGAACAAAAAGAACTAACTGGTCTACCCAGAGCTCCCAGGGACTAAAACACCAACCAAAGAGGATGGATCCATGGCTCCAAATACATATGTAGCAAAGGGGAACCTTATCTGACATCAACGGGAGGGGAGGGCCTGGTCTTGTGGAGGCTTGATACATACCATAAGGAGATGCTAGAGCAGTGAAGTGCGAATGTGGGCGTGGGTGGGGGAGCACCCTCAGAGAGGCAAAGGGGAGGAGAGAGAGTGGGGATGGGATGAGGGGGTTGTGGAGGAGTAACTGGGAAGAGGGATATCATTTGAAATGTGAACAAATAAAATGATTAATAAATTTAAAAAAAAGAAAAAGAAAACATATTTGGCCACTGATGTAGTTGAGCCTGAGGGGAAGCATTTTCTACAATCTATCCTGAAGTGGCTGTTTTTGATGTTTGTATCTGTCATTCTCTATCTGTCATTATCTTCTCCTTCTCTCCCTTTAATAAAAATTTCACTTTGATTATGTGTATAGCTGTTTGTCCTGCACATATTTCCATGCACCCTGAATGTGCCCGATGTAGCATTAAATACTAAAACACCTGCTGATGTTTCCTATGAATTGGAACTATTGATCTCCTGACAACAGAGATGTGATTTGCTCCAAAGAATAATTTCCTCACAGGTCCATATATGTATCCTGATAACCTATCTGTCCACTACCTCTGGTGGGTGGTGGGCTAAACAGGAGCTTAAACAATTTAAGAACAATTACTAAAAATATGGTTGAGGGAATTTTAAGCTACAGGAATCCAACACAGCTTCACTGAAAGAGCAGACACTCTTTTACCTATTGTGATATCTCTCTAGTCTATACCTATTGCTTTAGAGCTCAGCATTCAATGGCAGATACAAAGGGATCTTTGTGTTCTAGGCAAGCATGACCTACATAGCAAGAACCAAGTCAGGGAAGTTTATATACTTAGATCTCATCTAAAAATCCTCTTCTGATAATATTAAGAAAAATAATTATTTTTATATAAATTATTTAAGTTTACTAGGATAAATCTTAAATTGCAATTATTTAATACTGATAAAATATTCTTTGCGTGTTGGGAACAAAGTTAAAAAGGGGGGCCTGGGGCCCCTGGGGAAAGTAAAGGAGGAAAAAGATGCCCACTGCCCTGCCAGAGATTCTGTATTCTCTGGTCAGTCAGGCGTGGGAGGGCTGCTACTTACCCTATCCACTCATCCCTGGGTGGGCATTCCTCTACCCCACTCTTCAGGGGATGGTCAAGGAGTAGCCATGCTGGGGAACCCCTTCCAAACTACTTTGCTAAAGCCACCAGGGTTGTGGGAGAGATGGATGAGTGAAGAAGTTCCCAACACTGACCAGAGTGTGCAATGGGCCTTGAAGGAGCAGAGCAGAGACTCTATGGTTTAAGAACTTTATTATAGAAATGCAGGGAAACGAGAAGGTAGAAAAGAAAGAGAGAGAGAAAGAGAGAGGGGAGAATAAGAGTAAGAGTAAGAGCGAGGGGAGGCTGAGCACCCCTTTTTATGCTCTTCACTGTTGCTAGGTAACTGGAGAGAAGTTTAGCCTGAAGGTCAGAAGCTTGGGCCATTGCTTACATGACTACTGACCATGCTTCTCTTGTGGGGGCTGTGGGAGTTGGTACCTTAGACAAGGGCCCGAGTTCCAGGAGCATGAGGGAACACCTACCATGTCATGTTGGTGAATTATGACCATCGGGGTTCAGACCTCAGCTTGACTGGAGACCAGCTTGCAATTCCCCACATTCGTGTGGTTGCTGAGATGGCTTGGCAATGAAAAGCAGTCGCTATTCCTGCAAAGGACCAGAACTGGACTCCCAGCATTATGACACTCACAACCTTCTAGACTTCCACTTCCAATGTTTATGATGACATTTTTGGCCCCTTGCAACCAACAGTACTCTATGAGAGCGCATGCGTGCGCGCACACACACACACACACACACACACACACACACACACATATCTCACACACATAAAAACATCATGACATGGGTAAAACATAGGCAGAGACAGAGAGATAGTGAGAGACACATGCAAACACACAGAGAGACAGATAGAGACACAGAGACTGAGAAAGATGGACAAGCACAGACACACAAACACATACAGTATGACAAATACATGTTTCCGTAAAATGAATTTTCCTAAATTAAAGTAAACTATTGTTTTAAAAGACACAGTCACCCATTACTGTAAGGAAAATAAAAGGCCCATGCCACAATGTAAACACTGGAAACATATAGATTTATTCTTTCCACCATAGTTGTGCCTTGAGAAATATATAATCTTTTAAAATATCATTCTTTCTAATAATTCATTACAATATTTTCTTTTTTATTAGATATTTTCTTTATTTACATTTCAAATGTTAGCCCTGTTCCATGCTTCCACTCTGAAAATCCCCTCCCCACTTCCTCCTCACCCTGCTCCTGGCCCTGGCATTCCCCTACACTAGGGCTCAGATCCTTCACAGGACCAAGGGCCTCTCCTCACATTGATGTCCGACTAGGCCATCCTCTGCTTCATATGCAGCTGGAGCCATGAGTCCCACCATGTGTACTCTTTGGCTGGTGGTTTAGTCCCTGGGAGCTCCGGGGGTACTGATTAGTTCATATTATTGTTCCTCCTATGGGGCTGCAAACCACTTCAGCTCTTTAGGTTCTCTAAAACCTATGGGGACCCTATGCTCAGTCCAATGCATGGCTGTGAGCATCTACTTCTGTATTTGTCAGGCACTGGCTAGTGCCTGAAAAATACAATATTTTCAATAAAGTAACTCTCTTAAAACTCTTGGGTCATAGCATGGTTATAATAAATTGATAAAAGTGCACAGATGAAATTACATTAAGGCTCATTTTCTTTCTAAGTGTGTAGATATCCTGACTTAAAAATGATTGGGAATTCTTCACTTCTTTACCCCAACATGTACTCAATATGATATTGTCAACAGGAGCAGCAGAAGGATTAGGGTAAACAACTTGTCCCCAGACACTGCTTCTAGGATACCAGTCCCCAGAGGTGGGTCTGAGGTGGGAAACAGGACTCTAGAGATGCAGGTCCCAGGAGTCCATCTTTCCATTACTAATCTATCTTTATCACTATCACTCTCCTAGAGAACATTATTTTCTGGAGTCCATTCTTTTCTGGGAGATGATCTGACAAGGTTGTCAAAATCTTGTATATTCTCTTTACTGAGACAAGTTTCACTCTGGTTGGTAGCAAACTTATCTCTTTCTATTTTTTCATCATAGGACTCCTGAGCAAATTTCAATTTCATCAGACCATTTGCTTTAGAAATCTAGTAGCCACAGACATGCACTACAGTCTATAAGCTGGAAAGAACCCAGATGTCCCTCAACAGAGGAATGGATACAGAAAATGTGGTATTTTTACACAATGGAGTACTACTCAGCTATTTAAAACAATGAATTTATGGAATTCCTAGGCAAATGGATGGATCTGGAGGGTATCATCCTGAATGAGGTAACCCAATCACAAAATATGTCACATAACATGTACTCACTGATAAGTGGATATTAGCCCAGAAACTTAGATTACCCAAGAAACAACTTGCAAAACACATGAAACTCAGTATCTCCTTCCTTCTACAGAGAGCTGTTTGCTTCCACCTCAGTCTCAAGGTAAAATACACCTGTATCTGAAGCAATTGTCATAATATAAGTGGGAACTAAGATTAGAAGACATTCAGTTAGTGACTGAACTGTTTCACAGCTCACTCTCAACATTACTTCCCTTGGCACAAATAGCCTTGATATATAGCAAATTATTGCAAATCAACAACCAACATCAAATTAAATGGAGGTAAACTACAAGCAATCCCACTAAAATCTTGGAGAAGACAAGGTTGCCTACTCTCCCATTATCTACTTAATA
Source organism: Mus minutoides (assembly GCA_902729485.2). Classification (NCBI taxonomy): domain Eukaryota; kingdom Metazoa; phylum Chordata; class Mammalia; order Rodentia; family Muridae; genus Mus; species Mus minutoides. The sequence goes on from LR749865.1 coordinate 422,259, forward strand.
TGGTACTTGAAGTGCTAGCTAAAGCAGTTAAAGAAAAGGAGATCAACAGGTTACAAATTGGAAAGGAAAAGCTCAAAGTATCACTATTTGCAGATGATATGATAGTATACATAAGTCACTCCCAAAATTCCACCAGAGAACTCCTACAGTTGATAAACAACCTCAGCAAAGTGGCAGGATAAAAAATTAGCTCAAACAAATTCATAGCCTTTTTTTTTTTACACAAATTATGAACAAGCTGAGAATGAAATTAGAGAAACAACACCTTTCACAACATCCACTAATAGTATAAAATATCTTGGTGAAACTCTTACAAAGCAAGTGAAATATCTGTAATAACAAGAACTACAAATACCTGAAGAAAAGAAATAGAAGGTCTCAGAAGCTGGGAAGATCTCCAACACTCACAGAATGGTAGGATTAACATAGTGAAAATCGCCATCTTAACAAAAACAATCTCCAGATACAATGCAATTGCCATCAAAATTCCAATACAATTATTCACAAACATGGAATAACTCAACTTCATCTGGAATAACAAAAAAATGTAGGATAGCAAAATAATTCTCAACAATAAAAGAACTGGGGATGGTTGCGAAGCATTTAAATAAATATTCAAAGTCCAACTTCATCTGGAATAACATTCTCAACTTCATCTGGAATAACAAAAAATGTAGGATAGCAAAATAATTCTCAACAATAAAAGAACTGGGGATGGTTGAAAAGCATTTAAATAAATATTCAAAGTCCTTAGAGATCAGGGGAAATGCAAATAACCCCCCCCCCCTGATATTCCACCTTACACCAATCAAAATGGCTAAGATCAAAAAATCAGGTGATAGCACATGCTGGTGAGGATGTGGAGAAAAAGGAATACTCCTCCATTGCTGGTGGGATTGCAAACTAGTACAACCCATCAATTTCAAGGCTCATTAGAAAATTGGAAAGAGATCTACCTGAATACCCAGCTGTACCACTCCTGGGCAAATACCCAAAAGTGGCCCTGCCATGCCACAGGGGCACGTGTCCCACTATCTTCATAGCAGCCTTATTTATGATAGAAGTTGGAAACAACCCAGATGCCCACATGGAAGAATGGATACAGAAAATGTGATTCATTTACACAATGGAATACTACTCAACTATTAAGAATGAAGAGATCATGAGTTTTTCAGGCAAATGGATAGAACTAGAAAATATCATCCTGAGTGAGGTAGCTCAGATCCAAAAGTACATGCATGGTATGTACTCACTAATAAGTAGATACAAGCCAAAAAAGTACAGAATACTCAGGATATAATCCATAGAACTCACAAATCTTAACAAGGCGAAGAGCCCAAGTGAGGATGCCTCAATCCCACTTGGAAGGGAGAAGAAAAAAGTGAAGTTGATCAGAGGAGGAGGGACTTGCATGGGACGAGGACAGGGATGGGAAAAGGGGAACATGATCAGGTAATTGAGAGGGTCAGGACTGAAGCTCTGAGGGCCAGGAGAGAAATGGAAACTGGCAACCTCATGAGACAGGATATAGGGAGCAGGATAGGGAAATCCCCTAGAAAGTACCAGAGACCTGTGAGGTGAGAGAGTCTCAGGACTCAAAGGGCGAGACCTTAGATGAAATATCCTACAGTGGGGAGAGGGAAATAGTAGAGTCCACCTCCAGTAGAAAGACAGGTCATCAAGTGGAGGCAAAGGATTGCCATCCCATAGTCAAAAACTCTGACCCAGAATTGTTCCTGTCTAAAACAACTGCAGGAAGGGAAATGGAGATGAGACTGAGGGAAAGGAGATCCAGTGACCAGCCAAAATCAGGATCCAGCTCAAGAGGAGGTTCCAAGTCTCACACTATTACTGATGCTATGGTGTGCTTACAGACAGAACCTAGTATGGCTGCACTCTCAGAGGCCCAACAAGCAGCTGAAAGATCCAGATGCAGATACTTACACCCAACCAATGGACAGAAGCCAGTGACCTGTGTTGAATTAGGGAAAGGCTGAAAGAAACTGAGAAGGCTGACGACCTCATAGGAAGATATGCAGTCTCAACTGAGCTGGGTCCCCAAGATTTCTAAGATATTGAGCCACCAACCAGGCAGCATACACTAGCTGATATGAGACCACAACACATATACAGTAGAGGACTGCCTGATCTTTCCTCAGCTGGAGAAGAAGCACATACCCTCAAGAGAGACTTGAGGTGCCAGGGAGGGGGGAAGTCTGGTGGTGTGGGAGGCATCCTCTGGGAGACAGAGGAGGAATGGGATAAGGAATTGTCAGAGGGTGGACCAGAAGAGTAATAATGACTGGACTGTAAAAAAAAAAGATTGAAAAATACATGCATGCATACATACATACATGCATACATACATACGAAAAAGAGTCCGCCCCATCCTATGTAGTAATAGGAAACGCTTTTCTCCTCCCTAGCCCAGCCAGAAATCTCTGTATCCTACCACAGCCTGATTTCCCCTCATTGCCCATAAACCAGCATGGGATGTGAGGATGGCATTTGGAATTTAAAGGCCCACTGCACAGAAGTGCTTTATTTCCAAACCATACAGTGGGCAATCTTCTTAGATGGAGATCAAAAGCCGCCCCGCTCTATGCTGGCTTTTTGGATTCTGAAACTTCCAAGGAATGGATTATCCTATATAAACCCTGTATTTAGGCTTCTGTGTAAGATCTATTCCTCTGCTGCCAAACATACCTCACCTCCATTTCATACATGTTCATATGAGCATAGCTACATCTCTGGGAATAATGGAACATTTCTGAAATCTCAAATTGTTCCACCCAGACACCCCAAAACACTGGTAACTCATAAGCCCAGAGCTAAAGGGAAAATCACCATGAAGTGCTGGGCTCTGGACTTCTATGCTGCTGAGATCACCTTGACCTAGCAGAGGGGTGGCAACAACAACAACAGCCAGGATTGGGAGCTACTGGACGCCAGTCCCGCCGTGGATGGACACTTCCACTATGTTCATAGCAGCCTTATTTATAATAGCCAGAATCTGGAAAGAACCCAGATGTCCTTCAACAGAGGAATGGATACAGAAAATGGTACATTTACATAATGCATTGCTACTCAGCTATTAAAAAATGATGAATTCAGGAAGTTCTTAGGCAAATGGACAGAACCAGAAAATATTACCCTGAGTGAAGTAACACAATCACAAAAGAACACACATGGTATGCACTCACTGATAAGATATTAGCCCAGAAACTCGGAACACCCAAGATACAATTCACAGACCACATGAAGCTCAAGGAGAAAGAAGACCACAGTGTGAATACTTCGGTCATTCTTATAAGGGGGATCAAAATACCCATGGGAGGAGATACAGAGACAAAGTTTGGAGCAGAAACTGAAGGAAAGGGCATGCAGAGATTTTCCCACCTGGGGAACCATCCCATATCCAGTTACCAAACCCAGACACTATTGTAGATGCCAAGTGCTTGCTGACAGGAGCCTGATATAGCTGTCTCCTGAGAGACTCTACCAGTACCTAACAAATACAGAAGTGGATGCTCACAGCCATCCATTGTACTGAGCACAGGGTCCCCAATAAAGGAGCTAGAGAAAGGACACAAGGAGATGAAGGGGTTTTCAGCCCCATAGGAGGAACAACAAAATGAGCCAACCAGTGTCTCCAGAGCTCCCAGGGACTAAACCACCAACTAAAGAGTACACAAGGAGGGACTCATGGCTCCAGTCGCTTATGTAGCAGAGGATGACCTTGTAGGACATCAATAAGAGGAGAGGCCCTTGGTCTTGTGAAGGCTCAATGTTTCAGTATAGGGGAATGCCAGTGCAGGGGAGCCAGAGTGGGTTGGTTAGTGATCAGGGGGAAGGGGGAAGGGATGGGGGGTTCTGGAGGGGAAATGGGGAAAGGGGATAAAATTTTAAATGTAAATAAAGAAAATATCTAATAAAAATAAAATAACTGAATAAATAAATAAAAAGTAAATAGATAAATAAATAAATAAGCAAATAAGATGAACAATGCAATGGAAGCAAGCCAATAAGTAACATCCATCCATGTTACATCAGCTCCTGCTTGAATCCAGTCCTGACTTCCTTTGGTAATAAACCACTTTGTAGAAGTATAATCTAAATTAACCCTTTACTCCCCAACTTGCTTCCTCTCATGATGGTTTGTACAAGAATAGAGACCCTGACTAAGGCAATAGGTGTAGTTATTTGAATAGGTCCGGACAAACAGACTCCTGTGTTTGAATGTTGGGCTCACTAAGTCATATAATTTGGAGAGGTGCCCGTTTTGGAGTAAGTGTGGCCTTTTTGGAGGAAGTGTGTCACTGTGGGGTTGGGCTTTTCTTTGTAGTTTACAATTTCACTTTTGAGAAATGCATTTGTTTAAATGTATGTGTATGTTTTACATGCATGTATTTCCATGGAACACTATGACTACATTTCCCTGAAAATCCAGAGAAGCAAGAACACGCCTAAAACTTCTGCAAGAGTACCCACAGATCCTCAACACTGAGCTGTCCAAACACTAAAAATAACTCTCTCTCTCTCTCTCTCTCTCTCTCTCTCTCTCTCTCTCACGCACACACACACACACACACACACACACACACACACACACACACTCACACAGTTTTGTTCCCAGTTTGATATTAAACAGGTCACTGGTGTTCCCTATAACCCTCAGGGCCAGGACATCCGTAGAAGGAGCCCATCAGACTTTTAAAAATATGCTTCAGCAGTTGACTAAAGTTACAGATGCTTATTCCCCTTTGACACCCCGAAACAGGCTCAATCATGCTCTCTTTGTTCTTAACTTCTTGTCTCTGGACAATGAAGGCAGGTCAGCACCTAAGTCATCCTAAGTCACAAGATTCTCATGCATTAGTACGATGCAAAGATCCCCTCACTGGACAATGGAAAGGACCAGATCTTGTCCTTATTTGGGGACAAGGGTCTGCTTGCATTTATGACAAAGAAAATGTTGGTCCAAGATGGTTACCAGAGAGGCTGGTAAAAATTGTTAACCCATCTGTGTCCAGAATGGAGCAATCGTCCCCCCTACCCCCCCCCCCGAGACAAATCTTATTTCTTTTTCAGATGCTGCTCATAAAGATGCTCCTGATCCTATTCCTGATCTTGTGGCTGACCAGAATGACCATCAACCTTCAGCTGCCTCCACCCAAATCTCCTAACTATAGACACCTCCCTTGGAATTATATTTTGGTGGTCCTCTCAGAGAGAAATGATGTTGTTTGGGTCACTTTTAAGATCTTCATCAAATTGATTTACTCTTTTTATAGCAGGGAGTGCTAAGTGCAGCTCTTAGGGAAGAGTGTTGCTTTTATGTAAATAAGACAGGGATGGTTAAAGAAAGCATGAAAAAGGTAAGAGAAGAAGAGAGAGAGAGAAGGAAGGGAAGGGAAAGGAAGGGAAGGGAAGGGGAGGGGAGGGGAGGGGAGGGGAGGGGAGGGGAGGGGAGGGGAGGGGAGGGGAGGGGAGGGGAGGGGAGAGGAGAGGAGAGGAGAGGAGAGGAGAGGAGAGAAGAGAAGAGAAGAGAAGAGAAGAGAAGAGAAGAGAAGAGAAGAGAAGAGAAGAGAAGAGAAGAGAAGAGAAGAGAAGAGAAGAGAAGTGAGCTGGTATAAAAATTGGTTTTCTACCTCTCCATGGTTGTCAACCCTACTTCCTTCCATTTGGGGACCATTAGTTGGATTGTTTTTCCTTATTTCTTTTAGTCCCTGGGCCCTTAACAGACTTACCAACTTTGTGAAATGTCAGATAAATGATTTGGTAGCAAAACCTATCCAGGTGCATTATCATAAGTTAGCTATGAAGGATCAAGAGATTCGAGACGAGGTTGTTATTCCCTCCAGGGTCAGGCCTCTATCCCTGCCTTAGCAAAGAAAATCTCCATGGTCCTTCTATACTAAAAGGAAAGGGTAGATGTTGGGAGTGACCCTATTTGAATGTTAACTGCCTTGTCAGCCATAAGTGCTTACTTACAAAATTTTGGCCTTAGTGGAAAAGTATTAGCTTAGTTGAGATTTCTGTGGGAAAAAGTTAAGGCCTCTATGGGAAAGTACTACTCCCAGTTAAGAACAAATAGCTATAGATCTTGTGGACAGGTACCTAGCAACCCATTCTGTTCTGTTCTTCCTGTTGAACTTTTTACCTAGCCAATATCCTGCTTTTGCGAACAGGTGCATTCTCCCAGAAACAAAGCAATTCTGCGTCATCTCCCTCCCCATACCCTGCTTCTGTTGGCATGAAACCTGCCTGGGAGCAATAAAAATTTGACAGCTTGATCAATCAGACTTGTTGTCCGTCCTGTGTTTCTTGCCTTTCATTCTCTCCACAGGTTGTTCCCCAGACCCTGTTCAACTGTCCCTCTGGCTGGGACACAGTCATGCACAATCTTTTTCTCTGTATGTGTGTATCCTTCTCTGTTTCTCTATTTCTGTTGCTCTATATGCCTCTCTGTATTCTCTCTCTCTCTCTCCCTCTCTTATTTCTTCTCTCTGTGTTTTCTTTTTCTTCTTCTTACTTTCTGTCTATTTCTCAGTATTTTGTCTCCTATCTTTCTCTCTGTCTCACTGTCTCTATCTCTGTCTCTTTCTGTTGTTGTCTGTCCCTCTGTCTTTGTGTGTCCCTCTATCTGTATGTATGTATGTACGTATGTATATATATAAGTATGTCTACCTATCAATATATCATTCTATATTTCTCTATCAATGAGAACTAGGGCTGCAGGAGGCTAGACTCAGAGGAAATCACTTAGAATCAGCAGACCTGGACAGGGTCCACACATGTTCTTATTCATTTTACACCTCTGATCTTCAGCCTTCTCTAAGAATTCCCAGTGGGAGTGATAGAGACTGGTATAATCAGTCATGGAAAGATTAACCATTGGGTGAGGAATCCCTAGAACCTTGCACCCCCACTCAAATATAGTTCTGGGCCCTGGTATCCAGGGAGCCCTCTCTTGGATAAGGTGTTTATCCTGATCCCTGTACCATGGCATGCGTACCATTTCCATGGGAGGCCAATCAAAGTGGCAAGACCTGAGAAAGATAATGTATTACTGACAGATCTCTGATCAACTACAACTCAAATCTCTCTCTAGTGTCTGCCTAGGAAAACAGGCTGAAACCCCATAGACCTTCAAGACTGATACCTACAGTACAACATTCTATGTTATGGCCATCATTTAATATCTCTGAGATAAGAACCCAAGTGTCCTTGCCCTTAACCTTTTCTTGGGTCCAATGAAGATGCAGCCTTCTTCTGACACATTTGTGTTTGCACTGGCATCTATTATTAGATCTCATCTTCCCTAGGTGTCAGAGTTTGAGTCTGTGGCCTGGGGAAGCTTCCATGGCTCTATAGCTGTTGCATGGCAGGCTCAAAAATGGAAATCAGTGGTCATGCAGAATAAGAAATACTTCCTCTACCTCAGGTTTTCCCTCTCTGCTGAATCACAGGCTGTGAGATCAGATGTAGCTCAGATTTCAGTCCTTTGCCAGAGCTTGGTGCTATGTCTCAGTTTTTAAGGATGTTTGGACTTTCTGGAAAGGAAAGTTTCCAGGCATGGGGTGGACAAGATTTCATAATACACACATGAGAGAGAGAGAGAAGATCTCCCTCAAATCTACAACAAGCCTCCCTTTCCTTATTCAGATTCTGTGACTAGGAGGTCTACTTCTCAGATTTACTCCTTGGTAGGTAGTTGACAATTGACAGATGAATCAAATTGCTGCAGACCCTGAGATGAAGAAAAGAAAGGCAGTCGGAATTCATGACCCTGGGATTGGGAGAATGGCTTAGGTTTTAAATGTACTTACTGCTCATGGAGTGGGGCTGAGGTCATTTCAAAGGTTCATGTAGGACCCACTCACAAATACCTGTTATTGCAGCTCCATGGGATTAGATGCTCTCTTCTGAATTCTACAGGTATCTCCCATTAATTAGCATGTAACACACACACACACACACACACACACACACACACACACACGCACATTCAAACTTACACAGAAGGTAAAACTAAATAAAATTAACCATTAAAATCAGTGCACACTCTCAAAACCAAGTTTGGGCTAGTTGTGAAGATGCAGTTCTTGCCCAATGATGAGTTTTTATTTGTCTCCTTTACTATTGCTGTGACAGGACACCATGACCAATACTAACTCGTGGAAGACAATGCTTATTTCATCTGACAAGTCCCAGGTGACATTTCATCATTGAGATAGTTAAATTCAAGAATCTGAAGACAGAGACTCGGAGGTAGGAGCACTCCATAAACACCTTGTGCTTAATTGCTTTCATATGTAATCCCGGAACACCTGATTGTCAGGTGGTTGGGCCCTCATGTATCAATAATTCAACTAGAAAACACCTTACACATTTACTAGAGCCAATCTAATTGAGATATTTTTCCACTGAGGTTTCTTTTCCTGTAGACATGTGAAACTGACAAAATTAAACATCCACTAAGACATAGTATAGTATAAATAAAAATGTCCCATACAAGCTCAACTGTTTGCTACTTTGGCCCTAGCTTCTGAGGCTTCAAGGGAAGTTATGAAACTTCCTGCAACCTAGCTGGAGAAATCCTTCCTGACCTTCAAATCCTCTCTTACAGCTCACCCTATCTTTTCACCCATGGCTTGCTTTCCCTGAATAGATACTCTTTTGTGACTCTGAAAAGTGGGTCTCTCACCTTGGCCCGTATAGTTCATATTACACAAGGTTGTTTTGCAGACTGAGGCACTTTATAGTCCTACATGGTTTCATTTCCTAATTTTGTACAATATCCCTCAACAAATGCCAGGTATATTTGCTGATCACTGAAGAGACCAGCTCCCCCAAAGGAGGAGAGGGAGAGTCAAGTTGAGTTAAAGCAGAAGTACAGATTACTGAGTGACACAGCCCAGCCAGTCAGAGCCCTGGCTCCTCTCTGCAGAGACTCTTTCCTCCTCAACTCTGGACTCACACGTATTGTTCTGTCTCTAAGACATGAATCATGTAGGATCAGGGTACAGGTGTCCTCATGCTCCTTTAAGAGGACAGGCTGAGTCAGGACTGGTCTTGCTTCACTTTGTAACTTTAATTCTGCATTAGGTGAATGGTGTCTCTAGAAATTACCCATAGGAAGAACAGACGTGGTGAGTTTGATAATGAAAGAATTAACTCCTGGAAACTAGGAACTCTAGAAGCTTCCCTTTCACTCTAACCAAGATCTTGGGCCAGGTATTTTGGGAAGTAAAGTCTCAGGACAAGTGGCTTTATCCTGATCCATGTGTTCCTGGCCTGAGTCAAAACTTCCTAATGAGTTCCAATTCAGGCATCAATAAGTTAGCAATACTAGACCATTTTCACCTCCAGATGTCTATACATGTTGCAGGAAATATTAAAAAATGAACCCACAAACTCTCAGCAGGACCAGGCCATGCTTCTGTGCCCCTGCTGCTGCCAAGAACTCTCTAGAGAAAGCCCCTGTGCCAAGTGATTTCACTTTCTCAGTCTCTCAGCCTGCCATTTGCCAGCCCTGAGAGGTCACATGGCTCCCACAGGGCTGTCTCTCCCCCAAGTTCCTCCCGATTTCACACAACATCCTATACACCCCTGGTTAGCCATCTCAACATCTAATTACCAGGTAGAATCGAGACTCCTAATGCTTAATTAGCCAATCAGATTTATGTGTCAGGAATAATACAATTTACAAGATGCCAATACAGTAATTTCAGAGCCAACTGATAATGATAAGACTGTAACGCAACTATTCTAACCTTTTGATAACACCACATCAGCCTCTATTCAGGTTTTTTTGACTCCTCAGACCTCTCTTGCTGTCTCCTCAACTTCTCCCTCCACCTCCCTTCTCCAGTCCAATCACTAGCCTCACATTGTCCAAGTGATTGGACAGGAAAAATCCTGCAACATATACATATTTGGAATTTCTGTGTATGTCCATGGTAAATTAGCTTCTGTGGATTATATCCATCTGTACTGGCTCTGTTGGGAACTTAATTTTTAGACTTATTCCATTGAAGTTTATATGGATCAAAGGCCACCTGGGGTAAAAATAGGTCTCGTGACTCCAAGGATACTTGCTTATATTAGAGGGAACATGCATGGTTTGCATATTCTGATCCTTCTGATTTTTACCAAGCCAGTGGTTTCTCAAAGGACTCTCTTTGGTTCTAACATCAGAGCTTGGATCCCAGACACATGGGTAAAATCTGTCAATGTCTATAATTCTACTTTCAGTATTTACCGTGACCTATTTTGTCCTTTACACTCTGTAGACCAAGCTGGCCTCGAACTCAGAAATCTGCCTGCCTCTGCCTCCCAAGTGCTGGGATTAAAGGTGTGTGCCACCATGCCCGGTGACACTTGCTTTATTGAAGATATTGTAAAAAAAAAAAAAAAAAAAAAGTTCATGGAAGAGTGATATTTTAAAAGAGAATTAAGTATTTTTAAGGGACAACTATGGTAGAAAGAGTAGATCTTTTTTCAGTGTTTACATTTTGGCAAAGCCCTTTATCTTTTTCAGAAAGTAATGTGAGATTGTGTCATTTAAAACAGTTTTTTGTTGTTGTTGTTTTAATTTAAGAAAATGCATGAAACAGAAACATGTGAGCTATATATATTTTTATTTCTGGCTTTGTGTGTAAGTCTTTGCATGTGGTATATGTGTGTATGTCTGTCTGTCACTATCTCTCTGCCTCTGTCTATATTCTATATTTGTGTATGTACGTGTATGAGTTTCTGTCTGTCACTATCTCTGTGTCTCTCTCTCTCTCTAATTTTGCCCATGTCACTTTTGCATGTGACTAGGGAGTCATAGAGTATTCTTTCCTGTAAAGGACAAAATAGGACACGGTAAATACTGAAAGTAGAATTATAGAAGGTTGTGAGTGTCATAATGTCCATGCTGAGAAACCAGCTTTGGTCCTTTGTAAGAACAGCAACTGCTTGTCATTGCTGAGCCATCTCAGCAGCAACAGGAAAAATATTTTTATCAGTACTCAGTAATGACAGTTAAATGTTTATCTTAATAAATTTAAAATATTTTATATAATAATTAAATATTATAATTAATAGCATCAGAAGAGAGTTTAGTAGATTGGGGTCTAAGTGTATAAACTTCCCTGACCTGGGTCATGCTATGTAGATTATGCTGATCAGCAACAGAAAAATCCCTTTACATCTGCCTTCTGAATGCTGAGCTCAAAGTCAAAAGGTATGAACTGGAGAGGTATCTCAGCAGTTAAGAAGACTGGCTGCTCTTCCAGGAAAATTGTTGGATTCCTGTAGCTTAAATTTTTCTCACCCCTAATTTTAATAAGGGTATGTAAATGCTTTAAACTCCCTCTAGCTCAGTACCTACCAGAAGTAGTGAAAAAGAAAGGTTATTAGGATATAGGGGGAGTGGACCTATTTAGAATTTTTTCCTTAGAACAAATCCCATCTGAATTTTCAGAAAATCAACAATTCAGTTCACATAAAACAGCAGCTAGTCCACTGGCAAACACCTCACAATTATACTAGCAGTCCAGTTCAATAGTGTTGGGATAACAAGCATGTATCAGAAGGGGTGTCACAACCTAACAGAAACCTCCATGCCTCCATGGAATGCGTAGGAGTCAGCAGGAAGGACCACAACTAGCAGGGATGCCAGTGGAAATTCTTTGCCATGCCTCTATCAATGAAGCAGAGATCAGGGAATACAGGTAACTAAGAAGAATTGCAACAGTAGCTGTGCAAGCAAGCTAAGCCCCACTAACCACTGCCCTTGAGTCCTATTTATACTCACTCCAAATATCACATGTCCTCCATGGGTCTTCCTTCAGCACATGTCCTACCTCAGCAATTTATCTTGCCTCAACAAGTGAGTCTGTCTTAGAAAAACTCAACAGGAGTCTTTATCAGCTGACATCAATCTGCCAATGGGCCCTAGACCCTGGAAGCAGCAAGAAGCCCCCAAAGTACCACCAGAAGTTTGTTGTTGTTGTTGTTGTTGTTTTTTCCCCTTTGGGAATATTTCTCTCTGTGGAGTCACCAAATAGATCTCATCTATGAAATGAAAGGCCAACCAATACGCATGCCTTTAGCAAAGAGTCCTTCATTACAAGTCCTTTCACATGCTTGCTTTAGCACAACATCCTTCCGCCTGTGTCTGCTTTGTTGAAACCTGGATTCACGTGTCTGCCCCAGCAAAGCACCATCTAACACAACTGACTTTCAAAGAAACCAGAATTTTCAGATCCAGATTCCTACTATCTACATGATTGCTCACAGTTCTATGTGACTCCATCTCTGGGGATCCCGTTCTCCATTATGTATGAGGGGGATGAGAATATATTCACTAAGTATATTCCAAATGAGAGCAGAGTGGACAAATAGATGAGAACTAGAAGCTGTGAATGGTCGTGGTTGCAGGGCCTCTGTTTTGGCCTAGTACTTGTTTGTTTGTTTGTTTGTTTTAGTTTGTTTGTTTTAAAAGATGTTTACAATTCAAATGCTTTCCTGAAAGTTCCCTATACCCCCCCTCCCTGCCCTGCTCCCCTACATGCCCACTCACACTTCTTGGCCCTGGCGTTCCCCTGTACTGGAGCATATAAAGTTTGCAAGACCAAGGGGCCTCTCTTCCCATTCTTCTATATATGCAGCTAGAGACACAAGCTCTGGGGGTACTGGTTAGTTCATATTGTTGTTCTACCTATAGGGTTGCAGACCCTTTCAGCTCCTTGGGTACTTTCTCTAGCTCCTCTATTGGGGGTCCTGTGTTCCATCCTATAGATGACTATGAGCATCCACTTCTGTGTTTTCCAGGCACTGGCATAGCCTCACTCGAGATAGCTATGACTTTCTTCGTGTAGAATTTCCTGGAATGCCATAGTCTCTGTGGAAAGAGTCCAGAGCTGCTGAATATGGGGTTGCAATCTCCTTCAGCTCCTTCAGTCTTTCCCCTAAATCTTTGATTGGGGTACCCAGGCTCAGTCCAATGGTTTGTTAGGAACATCCACATCTGTATTGGTCAAGCACTGAGATTCTCAGAGGAGACCTATACTAGACTCCCATCAGCAAGCAGTTCTTTGCATCAGCAATAGTGCCAAGGTTTGGTATCTGTGGATGGGATGGATCCTAAAGTGGGGCAGTCTCTTGATGGCCTTTCCTTCAGCCTCAGCTCCATTTTCTGTCCTAGCAGGGACTCCTAATACCTATATTTAAATTTGAGATACATGTCAGAATCTGAATGTTGAACCTGGAGGGTAAGAGGGAGTCACTGGCTCACTGGTAAATTCTTCCAAATTTGACCACATTTAATAAAGTCAAACACACAAAATTGAGAACAAGTATAATTCATACTGAAATCAGACTCTAAATGTCTCCTCCTTTAACATCAAACCTGGACTGTGTGTGTACCCTGTCACATGACATCATATTTCCTCCAGACAGTTGTTACTTTAGCCTGGGGTTTATGTGCTGACATTAACTCCGTTGTGAAGCATAAAGAAAACAGTGAGCAGATCCATGGCTGCAATGACAGAGGTGACAGAGACTTGATGCTCAGCTCTCAGGGATTTCCTACTTAGAATAGAAACCCAGGCATCCAGTTATCCCTCTTCATGTACATTCTTCCATCACATTTATCTGGATCTGCAGTCACAGTTCTGGACACTTATCTGAGATAAGAATTGGGAGATTTTTCTAGGCCCTCTGGATCCCGCTGCCTCCATGAGCTCTAATAAAAGGGATTATTTCCAAGAGTAAAACAAGAGACGGCTATACTCTGTCTTGACAGTAGAAATGGTGATGGTTATTTTCTGAGCAACTTATAATAATATAGAAAGGAGCCCATGAGGAATCTTAGCTAGCCTATATCTCCTCAGCTCAATCTTCAATGGCTTTGAATTGGACTAAATTTTCTTTCCACTAGGAGATAAAATTCCTAGGATGTCCACCTTTCTATTACAGCATTAAAAGACAATACTCTAAATGGCCTGGTATTCAGGAGGGAGATGAACAGAGGAGAGAACCCTGTGGTATGGGAACTCTTGGAATTAGGATAGTGTGAATGTATGATGGGCTGTTCATCATGTCACCATTTAAACATATTTGTTCCTGTGCTTTTTTATCTACAGTATAAGAGAGATGCCTTAAGGTGATACCCAGCCATACAATATCATTTCTGGATTCTACTCCTGTGATGGTTTGTATATTCTTGGACCAGGGAGTGGCACCATTTGGAAGTGTGTCTTTGATGGAATAGGAGTGACCTGGTTAGAGTAGGTGTGTCACTGTGGGTGTGGGCTTAATACTCTCACCCTAGATGCCTGGAAGTCAGTCTTCCACTAGCACCTTTGGATGACGATGTAGAACTCTCAGCTCTGTCTGGGCCATGCCTGCCTAGATGCTGCCATGCTCCCACCTTGATGATAATGTACTGAACCTCTGAACCTTTAAGCCAGCCCCAATTAAATGTTTTTTTTTGTTTGTTTTTTGTTTTTTGTTTTTTTATAAGACTTGCCTTGGTCATGGTGTTTGTTCACAGCAGTAAAACCCTAACTAAGACACCTCCATTGTGGCTTCAAGACCTGGTGCCTATTCTTTCTACGACATACTGTGATTATGCATATGTCTTCCATGAGCACGATGCAAGAGGTCATGGGCAGAAGCAAACTCCATCCATACCCTTACTGTGTGTGTTCCCTGCTAGCTCTCATGCTCCAACACAGGCAAGGATGGGAAACCTCCATACAAATTGAACTTTAACTTTCACTGAGGTTCAACTTCATGCTTCTGTCTTTAATTAAGCATTTATATATAGTCGTGAAACTTCTTTCTATATTGCGTGATTGACTCATGTCCTGAAGATGAGAAAAATGTATGGATATAATAAAGGCTCATATCCTTATGAATTCTGTGTTTGTTTTGATAAATCCTTGTGGTGTCCTTCCCCACCAACATAGTTGGTGCAAATGGCCAGAGCCGTGCCGTACCCAATGGCATCCATTGTGTTGTTAACTAGGCTAAGAGAGCCCGGTACCCCTGCAGCATGGTTCTGCAAGTCTCCTAGGTCACCCGGCTCCGCCCAGCTTACCAGAGGCCCACCTACAACCAGCCCACCTGCGCAACCTGAGAGATGTCACGAGACTTCAGGGTTCCCGCCAAACTCTAGAACGCCTGCACAGAAGACTGGGGGCGGGGGCAGAAGACTGGGGGTGGGGTTTCCCTTCCTTTATCCCCAAATGCTTGTCCACCATTAAAGAGTCGTTCTAAGCAGAAGCAACCATGTAGCCTCGGAGATCTTCTTTCTTCCCCCACTTCCTTAGTTTCATTTCAGCTTCGGGCCAATCCTCCAGGAACCCAGTCCACTGCGGGCAGTGGACCCCAACAATCCTTTGCAAAGAGGACATTGATTTTGGTGTGGGATCAAACAAGGCCTTGGACGAGCACAGATGTCTCCTGGTATATTATTCAGGGTTCTCTACAGGCACAAAATTATGGAATATATGTGGACATTTTTGTAATGACTTACAATCTACAGTTTAACTATCCCAACATCTGTGACTATAAAGATAAAGAATGTAGTAGTTTCTCAGTCCCACAAGGCTAGGCATTTCAGCTGGTCTTCTGTATGAGCTACAATCCTGAAGAAATAGGCTCCAAAAGATGTGCTGGCAATTAAGTGCAAGCAGGTGAAGAAAAGTGAGACTTCCTTCTATTATCCTTATATAGGCCTCCAGAAGAAGGTATGACTTAGACTAAATATGGGTACCACCATGCCTGGATGTAGAACTTGCCCTGTCCCATCCTTGACTGAGAGATATGTTAGCTTCAGTCTCATGGGACTAAAGGCATATACTACCTTGCCTTGGTCCAAATTTTTCATGGCCACTATGCTTCAAGGTCTAGATCAAAGACGTCTCCTTCATTTCTAGACTGTACATTATTCTATATGTAGTACGTTTACAAGGAGAAAGAGCCAACACCCAAGGTCCATTTGGGCTTTCACCTCTTTCCTTTCCACCTCTGGCATCTTTCTATCTTCTCATCCTTATTGTTTAGATACACGTGTTCATCTAGGCAATGTGAAGAAAAAAATCTTAGATATTTTCAGGGCCTTGTTCATTGTCCGTGATATTCTCTCTTGTAAACATTCAGCCTGCTCTTGCCTGAGTCTGATGCTCTATCCAGAGATGTTTGGATTCTGGTTTCAACAGGACTTGTACATGTTCTCAGTTCTATGCATGTGATTCATGTCATTGTAATCCATTTTCAAGTGAATAAGACACTAGTAAGGAGTGTGTCTGATTGTCACACAACAGATCTCTGTAGTATTCTATCAAAGTTGCTAGAGTCACAGCCTGGTTTCTGACAGCCCTCGATGTTTTAACATGGCTCCACTGCCAGCAAGGAAGAGGGTTTGCCAACCAGATATTTGCTAGTCCAACATCAACCTGGGCTACATATTGAGGACCTTTTCCAAAGTATATCATTAAAAAATTAATGAGAAAATTAAAAACCAAATAGTTTATGGTGGACATAGCTCTAATATGCTAATACCAATCCAAATAAATCTCAAAAAGTATTTGCATTTCATATAGAAATTTGGTTGATGTAAGGAAAATCATGGGTAATGCACAAATTGGGAAGTACCTGATGGCAAAATGCTTAACTCACTGCGGGATTTCCTAGTAGTCACTAGAGCATCCAATAGCCTTCTATGGAACTGGAAATGCTTCAAAATGAAGTAACGTTTTCCCATGTAGAGTTCAGTCTACAAAATGAGGCCCAACAGACAGAAAATAAGGAGAGATGCAGTTTAAATCAATAGCATTATCAGAACAGCCAACATTCTGAGATGTTTAGACTTTATATACAATAGAGATTCTGCTCTATTTCTCATAGAACACTCTCCAGGACAGACTATATTTGGGCCCTAAGACACACATCAGTATTTTTTTTCTTGCTTTCCTTTCTGGATCACTGAGGCCTGGATGAGTGTGTCATATGTGAACACCTTTCCCACTTTCCTTAAGGAGAACCTCCTAGTGTAGTAGAGCCCTCAGCAGAGACAAGGTAGTCAGATTTCTGAACCATGTGATGAATCCGTCCTGCATGTGTGGCTGCTACCTGCCTAAGAAAAGGAGCATATTTCCCTGCAATCCCAAGAATCCTTCAGGAAGAGGACATACCTCCTATTCTCTATCAAAGAGAGGGCATGTGGGGTAAGTTTCCCATATTCTCTGATGTCGGTAGGGGTGTCCTGGTCCTCCTTCCTCTACTTGAGGGTTCATCCTACATGGCTCCCTTCTGTATCCTGATGTTCCTTTTGGTATTAATGCTAACCTAAGCTCCTGATCCACACACTGAGGACTACAGTCAAATATTGAGCATGATCAGGGACTCACCTTTCACTGCCCCAGATTCATGTTTTATATGATATTTCCATAACAAGATACGGAAGACTGGCCTATCAGATCCGCTTACTGTTGATGTTGGTCTAGTGGTGCTGTGTATTTAAATACTAATTACTGTCACCCAAGATCTCCTTGTCCCCTGAGGAGTGAACTTTCAGATATATTGATGTCTGTTATGTAAACCCTGTTCCCAAACTTAAAGCCATTGTTTAATTCAAAGTGACTACAGCCAAATAGCTGAGTGAATAGTGATAGGCATGTTTTCACCTACAGAGGTGAAGGTCACATGTAGGGACCATGATGAGAGAGAGAATGGGGAAAGAAGAGGGTAATGAAGAAGATAGATCTCATAAAATTGCAAAGCTTCTGTAAAGCAAAGGACACTGTCAATAAGACAAAAATGAAACCAACATATTGGAAAAAGATCTTTACTAATCCTAAGTCCAAAAGAGGGCTAATACCCAATATATATATCAAGAAATTACACTCCAGAGAACCAAATAACCCTATTAAAAATGAGGTACAGAGCTAAACAAAGAATTCTCATCTGAGGAATACTGAATGGCTGTGAAGCACCTAAAGAAATGTTCAAGATCCTTGGCCATCTGGAAAATGGAAATCAAACAACCCTGAGGTTTCACCTCACACCAGTCAGAATGGCTAAGATAAAAAAAAAAATCAGGTGACAGCAGATTCTGGGAAGGATGTGGATAAAGAGGGACACTCCTCCATTGCTGGTGGGATTGCAAGCTGGTACAATCACTGTGGAAATCATTCCGGTGGTTCCACAGAAAATTGGATATAGAACTACCAGAGGTTCCACCAAAACCACTCCAGGGCATATATCCAGAAGATACTCAAACATGTAATAAGGATACATGCTCCACTATGTTCATAGCAGCCTTATTTATAATAGTCAGAAACTGGAAAGAACCCAGATGTCCCTCAATAGATGAATGGATACAGAAAATGTGATACAATTACACAATGGAGTACTACGCAACTGTTGAAAACAATGAATTTATGAAATCCTTAGACTAATGGATGCATCTGGAGGATATCATCCTACATGAGGTAAACCAATGAAAAAAAATACACATGATATGCCTCATTGATAAGAGGATATTAGCCCAGAAGCTCAGAATACCCAAAATACAATTTATAAAACACATGAAACTCAAGAAGAAGGAAGACCAAAGTGTGAATACTTCAATCCTTCTAAGAAGGGGAAAAATACCCATAGAAAGAGGTACAGAAACAAAGTGAGAAGCAGAGACTGAAGGAATAACCATGCAGAAACTGCCCCACCTGGGGATCCATCCCATATACAACCACCAAACCCAGACCCTATTGTGGATGCCAAGAAGAGCTTGATGACAAGAGCCTGATATGGCTGTCTCTTGAGAGGCTCTGCCAGTGCCTGACAAATACAGAAGTGGAAGTTCAAAGCCGTCCATTGGATGGAGCATAGGGTCCACAATGAAGGAGCTAGAGAAAGTACCCAAGTAGCTGAAGGGGATTGCAGCCCCATAGGAGGAACAACAATATGAACTAAGGAGGACCCCTGAGCTCCCTCGAAATAAACCACCAACCAAAGAAAACACATGGTAGGACTCATGGCTCTAGCTGTATATGTAGCAAAGGATGGCTTAGTCGGTCATCAATGAGAGGAGAAGCCCTTGGTCCTGTGAAGGTTCTATGCCCCAGTATAGGGGAATGTCAGTGCAAGAAGCAAGACTGGGTGGGATGGTATACAGGTAGAGTGAGGGTATAGGGGGGTTTTGGAGGGGAAACTAGGAATGGGAATAACATTTGAAATGTAAATAAACAAAATATCTAATAAAAAGAAAAACTCAAAAAAGGAAAATGTAGCATAAAAGAAAAAATAAGCTACATATATATTGTACTTGTATGTTTATGTGTATGCGCATTTTTGTGTCTCTGTCTGCCTCTGTTTCTCTCTCTCTGAGTGTGTCTGTGTGTGCATGTGTGTGTGTGTGTGCGTGTGTGTGTGTGTGTGTGTGTGTGTGTAGGGGGTATAACAGAATCAGTTACCTATAAAAAAGGAGTCACAATAAAGAGTAAAAGATGAGTATTAGAACGTGGTACATGGCATGATGTCTATATTAGGAATGCAGCTCACATCCTTTGCAAGAAAAGTACTTTTTATTGCTGAGCCATCTCAGTAGCCACAGGAAGGATATTTTAAATATTATTAAATAATTGTAATTAAAGATTTATTTTAGTAGATTTAAAATATTTCATATTATAATTAAATATTTTATTGATACTCTCAGAAGGGGTTTTTGGACACAGAGTCTAATTATATAAAGTTCCCTAGCCTGGAAATTGCTATGTATATTATGTGATCTGGAACAAAGAGATGTTTTTGCATCTACCCCCGGAATGCTGAGATTAAAAGCAAAAAGTGTGGGTTTGTCAAAATAGTTCAGAAGGTAAGAGCTCTAATTCCTCTTCCAGGAAACCTGTATTGGATTCTAAATATCTGCATGGCTGCTCACAACTCTCTGTGACTCTGATCCCTACAGACCACACTCTCTCTTCTGAAGAGGTTTGATGCAGAGACATACCTACAGGCAACGCACCCACCCACTAAATATCATTAAATTTAAAGATAAAGGGCAGGATCCATCACACTGGGCACATTGTCGTGTTTTACATTAAGTACTTTACAAAATTTGCACGTGTCAATTCTTCAAGGTTGGTTAGCCTGTGAACTCGAGACTTAAATGAATCTGTTGTTATCTACTACATCTATCTACATAGGAGAATTTTGAACGTTGAGTATGTGTTGTGCCCAAAACATGTTATATTTGAAGGAGAGCATGGTTTGGCCAAATATTTAAATATTTCAGTACTCATACATTTAAGTAAAAACTATCAAAAAGTCAGTTGTCTATTGTGAAGGTTCAGTTTTCTGTGCTCAACCTCGTTCTCTGAATAATGATGTGAAGATGGTAATATTTATAAAATATTTTAGGTATAGTATCTGTGCAGATTCTGATGTATTCTAACCCAACATTCTTGCCTGGCCTAGTCCCCAGCCAAGTGGACCGATCCCTGGAATTTTAGCCTAGCCATGTCATCCTTCCTCATCTTTATCCAGATGTAGACTTCTTGGTCCCCACCCGAGAACTCCCTTAGCTCTCTGATTTAGTACCTTCCCCCTCCTGCTCAGCTATTCAACTCAATTTTAATAAGCAGAAGGTGATGGAGAACAACATCTTATAAAATAGTGAATAAGGAGATGCTTCATAATAATGACAATACTCTGCAAGATCAGTAATAGCTGTCTAAAGTGAGGAGGGATCTATAGCCACTTCTAAAATTATTACAATAAAGTAGGGAAATATAAAAACCAGAACAAAATATATCCTCATTTCATAAATGAGGAACAGTGTGCCTATAAAGTGTACACCCTGTAAGAAGGAATTGTGAGAAGCCCTTTTAAGATGGAGAGATCAAAAATACTACTGTATTTTAACAGTAGGCATTTGTATGTGTGTGATGGGGAACTCTTGACTGAGTGATGGCTTTGTGATAAAGAGCACTGACTGCTTTTCCAGCAGACCTGGCCTCAGTTCCTAGCATCTGCTAATGTATACACAGTAATATACACAGTCACAGGGGATGTGAGGATCTTTTCTGGTTTCCAAAGACACCAGGCACAATCAGTGTATGTCCAGGAAAAACAATCTTACACATAAGAAAAATGAAAAATATATAAATTAAAGGGAAAGAAGAGAAAGGAATAACAGATACAAATATTGAAAACAGCCATAACAGGAGAGTTATAGACAATGCTTTCTTCCCTGTGGAAATCTATGAGATCAGTGGCCAAAGTCAGTTTATAAGTATCTCTGCTGAGTTTGTCCATTGCTATCTACCTAGTGACACCATCTCTGTTGAGCCTATTGTAACAGAGCATGCCCAAGATTTCTATTGTTTCCCACAATCTGGATATCAGGTGGACACATAGCCCAACATGGAATATGTACCAGACTAGAGGAGGCCAGCAACAGAAGAAAGGGCATAGTAATAACATAGCTAGTAAGAGCCTGAAGCCAATATGTACTGAGACCCTACACTCCTCCTAGAACTTTGGAAAGCCCACTAGCCTGAAGGGTGAGCAGAGTATACATCTCTGGACCTGGATGTTGGAGAATGCCAGGTCAGAACAGGCTGAGTGTAGAGCCCTGAGGGTCTGGAAGGTCTAGGGCCAAGTATACATATCTCTTACCAGTTATGTGGCTGCACAGAGTTCTTGTGTCCTCAGCAAAAGGATTTCCCACCTTAGGACTAACACTGACTTTTCAGAATCTGAGTCAAGTCAAGGAGGGAAGCCAGGTGCAAGGGGAGAAGAGGGGTCATAAATCTTCATCATACATGATGGTACAGATCTATTCCAGACTGGTTCTTATTCACAAAACAAGGCTGGGCTTTATCATGATGCCTACTGGCTTCTGTAAGAATTGGCAGTGAGAGGTACAGAGACCTGAAGTGTCATGAAAAGATTAACTACTAGGAGAGAAATCTTGAGAGTCCTCTTTCTTTCTTTCTTTCTTTCTTCCTTCCTTCCTTTCTTTCTTTCTTTCTTTCTTTCTTTCTTTCTTTCTTTCTTTCTTTCTTTCTTCCTTCCTTCCTTCCTTCCTCCCTCCCTCCCTCTCTCTCTTTCTTTTTTTGATTTTTTATTAGATAATTTCTTAATTTACATTTCAAATGCTATCTCGAAAGTTCCCTATACCCTCCCCCCACCAGCTCCCCTACCCACCTACTCCCACTTCTTGGCCCTGGCATTACTCTGTACTGGGGCATATAAAGTTTGCAAGACCAAGGTCCTCTCTTCCCAATGATGGCCGACTAGACCATCTTCTGCTACATATGAAGCTGGAGACACGAGCTCTGGGGGTTCTGGTTAGTTCATATTGTTGTTCCTCTTATAGGGTTGCAGAACCCTTCAGCTCCGTGGGTACTTTCTCTAGCTTCTCCATTAGGGGCCCTGTGTTCCATCCTATAGATGACTGTGAGCATCCACTTCTGTATTTGCCAGGCACCGGCATAGCCTCCCTTGAGACAGATATATCAGGGTCCTTTCAGCAAACTCTTGCTGGCATATGCAGTATTGTCTGGGTTTGGAGGCTGCTTATGGGATGGATCTGGGAGGGGTAGTCTGTGGATAGTCCATCCTTTTGTCTAAGCTCCAAACTTTATCTCTGTAACTCCTTTCATGGGTATTTGTTCTCTATTCTAAAGCAGAATGAAGTATCGACATGTTGGTATTCCTTCTTAATTTTCCTGTGTTTTGCAAATTGTATCTTGGGTATTCTAAGATTCTGTACTAATATCCACTTATCAGTGTGTGCATATCTAGAGATTGGCTTACTTCACTCAGGATGATATCCTCCAGATACATCCTTTTGCCTAAGAATTTCATAAAATCATTGCTTTTAATAGCAGAGTAGTACTCCATTGTGTAAACATACCACATTTTCTGTATCTATTCCTCTGTTGAGGGACATCTGGATTTTTTTCCAGCTTCTGGCTATTATAAATAAGGCTGCTATGAACATAGTGGAGCATGTGTTCTTATTACCAGTTGGAACATCTTCTGGGTATATGCCCAGGAGAGGTATTGCTGGGTCCTCCAGTAGTACTATGTCCAATTTTCTGAGGAACTGCCAGACTGATTTCTAGAGTGGTTGCACAAGTTTGCAATCCCACCAGCAGTGAAGGAGTGTTCCTCTTTCTCCACATCCTCACCAGCATCTGCTGTCACCTGAATTTTTGATCTTAGCCATCCTGACTGGTGTGAGGTGGAATCTCAGGCTTGTTTTGATTTGCATTTCCCTGATGATTAGGATGTTGAACATTTTTTCAGGTGCTTCTCAGCTATTTGGTATTCCTCAGTTGAGAATTCTTTTATTAACTCTGTACCCCATTTTTAATGGCGTTATTTGAATTTCTGGAGTTCAGCTTCTTGAGCTCTTTGTTTATATTGGATATTAGTCACTTATCAGATTTAGGATTGGCAAAAATCCTTTCCAAATCTATTGGTGGCCTTTTTGTCTTATTGACAGTCTCTTTTGCTTAGAAACTTTGCAACTTTATGAGGTCCCATTTTTAAATTCTTGATCTTACAGCACAAGGCATTGCTGTTCTGTTTAGGAATTTTTCCCCTGTACCCATATCTTAGAGGCTTTTCCCCTCTTTCTCCTCTATAAATTTCAGTGTCTCTGGTTTTATGTGGAGGTTCTTGATCCATTAGACTTGAGCTTTGTACAAGGAAATGAGAACGGATCAATTTGAATTCTTCTACATGATAATGGCCAGTTGTGCCAGCGCCATTTGTTGAAAATGCTGTCATTTTTCCACTGGATGGTTTTAGCTCTATTGTCAAAGATCAAGTGAGTATACATGTGTGGATTCATTTCTGGGTCTTCAATTCTATTCCATTGATCTACATATCTGTCGCTGTACTAGTACCATGCAGTTTTTATCACAATTGCTCTGTAGTACAACTTAATGTTAGGCATGGTGATTCCACCAGACATTCTTTTTTTTTTTAATTAGATATTTTCTTAATTTACATTTTAAATGCTATCCCGAAAGTTCCCTCCCCCCTCCCCCGCCCTGTTCCCTTGCCCACCCACTCCCACTTCTTGGCCCTGGCATTCCCCTGTATTGGGGTATATAAAGATTGCAATACCAAGGGGCCTCTCCTTCCAGAGATGGCTGACTAGGCCATCTTCTGCTACATATGGAGCTAGAGACACGAGTTCTGGGGGTTCTGGTTAGTTCATATTGTTGTCCCTCTTCTAGGGTTGCAGACCCCTTCAGCTCCTGGGGTTCTATCTCTAGCTTCTCAATTGTGGGCCCTGTGTTTCATCTTATAGATGACTGTGAGCATCCACTTCTGTACGAGACAGCTATATCAGGGTCCCTTCAGTAAACACTTGCTGTCCTATGCAATAGTGTCTGAGTTTAGTGACTGATTATGGGATGGATCCCCCGACGTTTTTTTATTGTTGAGAATAGTTTTTGCTATCCTAGGTTTTTTTATTATTCCAGATGAATTTGCAAATTGCCCTTTATAACTCAGTGAAGAATTGAGTTGGAATTTTGATGGGGATTGCATTGAATCTGGAGATTGCTTTTGGCAGGATAGCCATTTTGACTATATTAATCCTGCCAATCCATGACATGGGAGATCTTTCCATCTTCTGAGGTCTTTTTCAATTTCTTTCTTCAGAGACTTGAAGTTTATCATACAGATCTTTCACTTTCTCAGTTAGATTCACACCAAGGTATTTTATAGTATTTATGACTATTGTGAAGGGTGTTGTTCCCCTAATTTCTTTCTCAGCCCGCTTATCCTTTGTGTAGAGAAAGGCCATTGATTTGTTTGAGTTAATTTTATATCCAGCTACTACACTGAAGCTGTTTATCAGGTTTAGGAGTTCTCTGGTGGAATTTTTGGCGTCACTTATATATGCTATCATATCATCTGCACATAGTAATATTTTGACTTCTTCCTTTCCAATTTGTATCCCTTTGATCTCCTTTTGTTACCTAATTACTCTGGATAGGACTTCAAGTACTATATTGAATAGGTAGGGAGAAAGTGGGCAGCCTTTTCTAGTCCCTGATTTTAGTGGGATTGCTCTCCATTTAGTTTGATGTTGGCTACTGGTTTGCTGTATATTGCTTTTATTATGTTTAGGTATGGGTCTTGAACTCTAGATCTTTCCAAGACTTTTATCATCCAAGAGTGTTGGATTTTGTCAAATGCTTTCTCAGCATCTAATGAGATGATCATGTGGATTTTGGTTTTGAGTTTGTTTATATAGTGGATTACGTTCATGGATTTCCGTATATTACACAATCTCTGCATCCCTGGGATGAAGCCCACTTGTTCATGATAGGTGATCATTTTGATGTGTTCTTCGATTTGGTTTGTGAGGATTTTATTGAGTATTTTTGCATCAATATTCATAAGGGAAATTGGTCTGAAGTTTTCTTTCATTCTTGGATCTTTGTGTGGTTTAGGTATCAGAGTAATTGTGGCTTCATAGAATGAATTGGGTAGAGTACCTTCTGTTTCTATTTTGTGGAATAGTTTGAGGAAAGTTAGAATTAGGTCTTTTTGAAGGTCTGATAGATCTCTGCACTAAACCCGTCTGGTTCTGGGCTTTTTTGGTTGGGAGACTTTTGATGACTGCGTCTATTTCTTTAGGGAAAATGGGACTGTTTAGGTCACTAATCTGACCCTGATTTAAGATTCTTACCTGCTATCTGTCTAGGAAGTTGTCCATTTCATCCAGGTTTTCTAGTTTTGTTGAGTAGAGTCTTTTGTAGTAGGATCTGATGATGTTTTGGATTTCCTCAGGTTCTGTTGTTATGTCTCCTTTTTCATTTCTGATTTTGTTAATTAGGATGCTATCTATCCCTTTGCCCTCTAGTTAGTCTGGCTAAGGGTTTACCTATCTTGTTGATTTTCTCAAAGAACCAGTTCCTGGTTTGATGGATTCTTTGAATAGTTCTTTTTGTTTCCACTTGGCTGATTTCAACCCTGCATTTGATTATTTCCTGCTGTCCACTCCTCTTGGGTGAATTTGCTTTCTTTAGTTCTAGAGCTTGTAGGTGTGCTGCCAGGTTGCTAGTGTATGCTCTCTCCAGTGTCTTTTTGGAGGCACTCTGGTCTATGAGTTTTCCTCTTAGGACTGCCTTCATTGTGTCCCATAAATTTGGGTATGTTGTGGCTTCATTTTCATTAAACTCTAAAAAGTCTTTAATTTCTTTCTTTATTTCATCCTTCACCAAATAAACCATTGAATAGAGTGTTGTTCAGTTTCCACGTGAATGTTGGCTTTCTATTATTTATGTTGTTATTGAAGATCATCCTTAGTTCATGGTGGTCAGATAGGATGCATGAGATAATTTCAATATTTTTGTATCTGTAGAGGCCTGTTTTGTGACCAATTATATGGTCAATTATGGAGGAGGTGCCATGTGGTGCTGAGAAGAAGATATATCCTTTTGTTTTAGGATAAAATGTTATGTAGATATATATCAAATCCATTTGTTTCATAATTTCTGTTAGTGTCCATGTGTCTCTGTTTAGTTTCTGTTTCCAGGATCTGTCTATTGGTGAGAGTGGGGAGTTGAAGTCTCCCACTATTATTGTGTGAGGTGCAATGTGTCCCTTGAGCTTTACTAAAGTTTCTTTAATGAATGTGGCTGCCCTTGTATTCAGAGCATACATACTAAGAATTGAGATTTGTTGATTTTCCTTTGATGAGTATGAAGTGCCCCTCCTGGTCTTTTTTGATAACTTTTTGTTGGAAGTCAATTTTATTCGATATTAGAATGGCTACTCCAGCTTGTTTCTTTGAACCATTTGCTTGGAAAATTGTTTTCCAACCTTTCACTCTGAGGTAGTGTCTGTCTTTTTCCCTGAGGTGGGTTTCTTGTAAGCAGAAAAATGTTGGGTCCTGTTTGTGTAGCCAGTCTATTAGTCTATGTCTTTTTATTGGGGAATTGAGTCCATTGATATTAAGAGAAGTCAAAGAAAAGTAATCGTTGCTTCCTGTTATTTTTGTTGTTAAGTTGGGATTCTGTTCTTGAGGCTGTCTTCTTTTAGGTTTGTTTATGGATTACTTTCCTGCTTTTTCTAGGGTGTAGTTTCTGTCCTTGTGTTTGTGTTTTCCCTTTATTATCCTTTGAAGGGCTAGATTCATGGAAAGATATTGTGTGAATTTGGTTTTATCATGGAATACTTTGTTTTCTCCATCTATGGTAATTCAGAATTTTGCTAGGTGTAGTAGCCTGGGCTGGCATTTGTGTTCTTTTAGGGTCTGCATAATATCTGTCCAGGATCTTCTGGCTTTTATAGTCTCTGGTGAGAAGTCTGGTGTAATTCTAATAGGCCTGCCTTCATATGTTACTTGACCCTTTTCCCTTACTGCTTTTAATATTCTCTCTTTATTTAGTGCATTTGTTGTTCTGATTATTATGTGTCTGGAGGAATTTCTTTTCTGGTCCAGTCTATTTGGAGTTCTGTAGGCTTCTTTTATGTTCATGGGCATCTCTTTCTTTAGATTTGGGAAGTTTTCTTCTATAATTTTGTTGAAGATATTTGCTGGCCCTTTAAGTTGAACATTTGTCCATATTGTCTCCCTTTGCAATATCTGTGTTTACAGAGATATAATTCCTTAGTTCTAATCTTATATTGGTGCCATAAATCGAGTCAGGAAAGTTGAGCTTTGGTTTGGCAAGATAAGAAATGGTAAATAGAAGGCTTGCAGGAGTCTAATGTTCTACTGGCCTGCAAGAGACAGGATGTCTAAAATAAACACATGTAAGAGACATTCTCCACAAAATCTATATGCAACCTGCTGTTCGTTCTTCACATTTTCCTCTTAGGTAAACTGGTTCTCAGATTTACTCCTTGGCACCTGGTTGAGGATCTGCCCTAGGATCCAGGAAAGAAAAGATGAAGAGTATTGACTTTGAAATGAAAGGATGAGTAGTTGTTAAAGGGATTCCTGAATTGTTTTAAGATACATTTAAACAATGGAGTACTACTCAGTTATTAAAAACTATGAGTTCATGAAGTTCTTAGGCAAATGAATGGAACAAGAAAATATCATCCTGATTGAGGCAACCCAAGTCCAAAAGAACACACATGGTATGTACTCACTGATAAGTCGATATTAGCCCAGAAGTTAGGAATACCCAAGATACAATTCACCGACCACATGAATTTCAAGAGGAAGGTCGACCACAGTGTGTGTACTTTGGTTCTTCTTAGAAGGGGGATCAAAATACAGAGACAAAGTTTGGGACAAAAATGGAAAGAAAGGCCACCAGTGACTGTCCCACTTGAGGATCCATCCCATATACAGTTACCAAACCCAAGCACTACTGTGGATGCCAACAGGTGCTTTCTGACAGGAGCCCGATATAGCTGTCTGCTGAGAAGACCTGCCAGTGCAGGACAAATACACAGTCATGCATTGGACTGAGCACAGGGTCCCAAATGGAGGAGCTAGAGAAAGAACCCAAGGGGATGAAGGGGTTTATAGCCCCATAGGAGGAACAACAATATGAATCAACTAGTACCCCCAGAGCTCCCAGGGACTAAACCACCAACCTCAGAGTACACATGGAAGGACCTATGGCTCTAACCTCATGTGTAGTAGAGGATAGACTTGTGGGCCATCAGTGAGAGGAGAGGCCCTTGGTCTTATCTTGATGCCCCAGTATAGGGGAATGCCAGGACAGGAAAGCAGGAGCGGGTGGGTTAGTGAGCAGGGGGAGGGGGCACTGGATTGGGGGGGTGTTTCAGATGGATCAGGAGGAAGGGGAACATAATTTGAAATATAAATAAAGAAATCATTTAATAAGAAAAAAAAAGAACTCCTCAAAGTGACACTCACAATTCCTGTTACTTCAGCTCTTTGGTATATGGTCATCTTCTCGATTCCACAAGTACCTTCAATGTATTGGAATATACAGTGAGCTCACAAACACACACACACACACACACACACACACATACACACACACACACACACACACACACACACACACACATACACACACACTTCCCCACTAGTAAAGTATGACCTGGGGCTTGCCAGATGAAATAAAATATATCACCATCAAGTTAGCTATGGCCATGGTCTTTTGTCACAGCAATAGAGAAGACAAGTAAAAGCCCCCAATGGGCATGTAAGACAATTTTACAACTGCTCCAAATATGTTTTTTGACAGAGTACTCTTGGTTTCATGGTTAACTTTAGTTTTTATTTCTGTGTAGGTTTGTGTGTGTGTAGGACATGCCAATGTATTAGATATGCCAGAGGAATCCAGAGTAGGACATCTAATCCCATGGAACAAGAATAACAAGACACAGAAGCTGCTCCAGTCCAAAGATATAAACTATGTCACCAAGATAATATCACTCCTATTAAATGATGGCCATGTGAACAGAGATATGTCAGAGGAGGCTGCATTTGCATAGGACCCAAGAAAAGAATAAGGACAAGAAGACCAGGGTCCTCAATGTCAGAGATATTAAATGGTGGCCATAACATGAACACTTAGTGTTTTTAGAATATTCAACATGAATATGCAGTGTATTGTGATGCATTTCTGAGTACCAAGTGTTTGTATGTGTCAGCATGGTGTCATAAGAAGACATTGGAGAGATATTTGAGTTCAAGATCATTAGAGATCAGTAGTACATTATCTTTGTCACCTTCTTCCACTTGTACACTTGTCCTTCTATAGTCATAGAATGCATAGCCACAAAGAGAGCAGCAACTCCTTCCTAAATTTCTTAAAATCTCTATGATCTCTGATCACCAGGAAGCCAAGTCTTAGTGTAGGTAGCCTGAGCTAGCCAGGAAAGGACCATAATTTAAGAGTGACACAAGGAACCAGAGCTGGACTGTTCAATGAGAAACATAAGCCTTTGTTTACTTTACTTTCCTAGCCTCTTGCCTAGGACTCAAAGGATGTCAACATGACAGGTACAGTCATTAGGGTAAGCCATAGTATGTTTGTGTGTCTTGAGCAGCACCCTTAGCTGTGGAATGACAGACTAGGAAATGGGAAGCAGTGTTCATGCAGCATGAGAAAGACTTCCTCTAACTCAGATGTACCCTTTCTGCTGAATCCCAGGGCTATATGGTAATTTCAATGTTCTTGACCTAGAGACTTTCACTCTTAGGAGGCTTGGCCTTCTGGTGTAGATGTTTCTTAGTTGTTGGAGAAAGGGTGTCACTGTGGGAATGGGACATGGGCCCAACGTCCTACTTGCAAAATGATGCCATTCTCTCTAGCTTGCTTTCAAATCCAGACATAGAACTCTCGTATCCTCTAGCATTATGCCTACTCAGACGCTGCCATGCTTCCAGCCATGATTGATATGGACTAAACCTCTGAACCTGTAAGCCAGTCCAATGAAATACTGCCCTTTAAAAGAGTTGCCGTGGTCCTGGTTTCTCTTCACAGCTATGGAAACTCTAACTAAGACAGGTTCTGATATCATATGTGGCACATATTTCATTTTTTTTGCCAGATGCTTGGTCTTCTGTTCCAGGTCTAATGGAGGTTCTTGTATTTAATGTGTGAGTGTCTTTCAGGACTATGCTGGACAGAATGTATCAATATACATTTGAAGAAAATCTCCATCTAATCTACAAGCAAACTGCCTTTCCTAATCCAAACTCCATGTTTAGGTGATTTAATCCTTACTAAGTGGTTGAGATTCTGTCAGGTGAATCAAATTGCTCCAGAGCCTGGAATCCAGCAAAGAAAAGCAGGTAGAGACATCACTACACTGGGACTGGAAGGAAGGCTGAGCATTTAAAAGAACTGTGGTGCTTAATTAATTTCCATGCATCATCAAAGGGCCATTCACAACCTCCTGTTACCCCAGCTCCATGGGATTAGATATTCTCTTCTGCATTGCAAAAGCATCATCTATCTATTCACATGTACTATACAGACATACATGGAAGTAAAAACTAAAATTGACCATAAAAACCAGTTCCCTTCTCAAAAATAAGAATGGGGGTATTTGTGACATTCACATACATGCCTAATGGTTGTTTGTTCTAGTCTGCTTTGCTATTGCTGTGACAAAACACTATGACTAAAAATAACTTGCAGAAAAAAGAGTTCATTTCATTGTCAAGCCCAAAGTCACATTTCAACAGAGAGATGGTTAGCCCAAGCATTCAAGGGAGGATCATGGAGGAAGGCCCACTCTGTGGATGAATGCTGCTTACTGGCTTCCTCATCCTGCTTTCATATATAATCAAGGAGCACAGGCCCAGCACTGATCTGGGCCCTTAAAGACTTGCACAGGGGAAATCTGATGAAGACATTTGGTCCACCGAGTTTCACTCTCCTGTATAAAGTAGCTTGTGTCAAATTGACAAAACCAAAACAACAGCCAGGTCAGGTCTGAATAAAAATGTCCTGAACAGGCTTGGTTGTTTGCTCAGTTCATCCGCAGCTTCTGGGGCTTGAGAAGAAGACATGAAATTGCCTTATTTGGATCCTAGCTGGAAGAATCCTTTCTGTCTTCCAAATCTTCTCCCAGAGCTCATAGCTCACATGGAGGCCATGCTAAGACCCTAATAAAGAGTCACCTGACCTGTCCCCCACCCATATTCTAGATGACTTTTCACCTACCACGTGCATCCCTGGAATGAATACTGTCCCTGTGACTCTGTAAAGTGTGTCTTCTAACCTTGTACCACACAAACCATATTACCTAAATTTTGTTTGCAGTTTAAGCCTCTTTGTAGTTCTCTGATAGTTTCTATATGGCACCATTGCATATATTCTTGTCCTCAAGAAATACCAGGTAGGTTTGATGGTCACAGCAGAAACTAGTTCTCCAATAGGGAAGTAGGGAGAGCCCAGGTGAGTTTTCACAGAAATGGAGTTCTCTAGGTAATGCACCTTAGCCAATCTGAGCCCTGGGTCCTCTGTGAGACTGTTTCCCTACTGAACTCAGGACTCATGCATATGTTTCTGAATAAAGGACAGGGATTAGAAAAGTTCGAGGTCCACCAGTCAGAATGGCTAAGATAAAAAAATTCAGATGACAGCAGATGCTGGCAAGGATGTGGAGAAAGAGGAACACTCCTTCATTGCTGGTGGGATTGCAAGCTGGTACAACCTCTCTGGAAATCAGTCTGGCGGTTTCTCAGAAAACTGGACATAGTACGACCAAAAGATCCAGCAATACCTCTCCTGGGCATATACCTAGAAGATATTCCAACTGGTAACAAGGACACATGCTCCACTATGTTCATAGCAGCCTTATTTATAATAGCCAGAAACTGGAAAGAACCCAGATGTCCCTCAACAGAGGAATGGATACAGAAAATGTGGTACATTTATACAATGGAGTAGTACTCAGCTATTAAAAACAATGAATTTATGAAATTCTTGAGCAAATGGATGTACCTGGAGGATATCATCCTGAGTGAGGTAACCCAATCACAAAAGAAGTCACTTGATATGCACTCACTGATAAGTGGATATTAACCCAGAAACCTAGAATACCCAAGATACAATTTCCAAAACACAAGAAAATCAAGAAAGACCAATGCATGGATACTTCATACCTCCCTAGAATAGGGAATAAAATATACATGGAAGGAGGTACAGAGACAAAGTTTGGAGCTAAAATGAAAAGATGGACCATCCAGAGAATGCCCCACCTGGGTGGTCCAACACATAATCAGCCACCAAATGCAGACACTACTGCATACACCAGCAGGATATTGCTGAAAGGACCCTGATATAGCTGTCTCCTGTGAGGCTTTGACAGTCCCTGACAAATACAAAAGTGGATCCTCACAGTCATCTATAGGGCAGAACACAGAGTTCCCAATGTAGGAGCTAGAGAGAGTACCCAAGAGCGGTAGGGGACTGCAACTCTATAGATGGAACAACAATATGAACTAATTAGAACCCCCAGAGCTCTGCATATGTATTAGAAGATGGCCTAGTTGGCCATTATTGGGAAGAAATCCCCTTGGTCTAGCAATCTTTATATGCCCCAGTACAGGAGAATGCCAGGGCCAAGAAGTGGGAGTGGGTGGGTAGGGGAGCAGGGTGGGGGGGTATAGGGGACTTATGGGATAGCACTTGAAATGTAAATGAAGAAAACATCTAATAAAAATGTGAAAAAAGAAAAGAAAAGTTCGAGGTCAATGGATTCCTCTTTTGCTTATGCCTACAAGATGAGTCAGGACTTGTCTCTCTTCACTTTATAACTTTCATGGGGATTAGGGTGCTGGTGTCTCTAGGTATTGCCAATAGGAATGACAGACATGGATGTTGCTGTAATGTGGGTCTGCTCTAATCTCCCCATCTGTACCTGAAGGAGATCCTTTCTACTGCTCCTATTCTCTGAATTTATGAATGAAAGATACATGCAGCCTTCTATTTAATATGCCTTAAGCAGCTCAATGGGCCACATCCAAACTTCCACATTGCTAGTGGCTTCCCTCAGATACTACTGAACTATTACTTACTGAAATCCATATTCTATCATTGCAACCCTGGACGCAGGCTTGCAGACTCCCCAGGCCTAAATTTCTGACTTTTTCATGTTAGCAGTCTCTGTATATCTGTCCTACACTTCTCAGGGTTGGACTTTCTCCTTCCCAACATGGTAGCTTTCTCCTCCCCCTCCTTCCTTCCCTAGAAATCCTAGGGGCCATGTCTTTGTCTCCCTGTCCAGCCATTGGCCACCAGCAACTCTATTTACCAATCACAGCCAATGAGAGGCACAGAACTTCAGTGTATTACATGCAGACATGCACATTCCAGTGTAATTTTGGAAGCCCAAATAATGTAATGCAAGCATTAAACCAACTCCACAGCACATGGTGAGATGGGTAATGTAAGGATTAACACTTTAAATCTAGTAACTCTAGAGCCTGCCTCCTCACTCTAACCTAAATCTTGGAGCCAGAATCCTGTGAATAGTATGTGGGGATAAGTTGCTTTACGCTGATCCATGACCTAGTGGTTTGAGTCACAACTTTCTCCTGTGTACAAACATGAGGACCAACATGTCCACAATTCTAGACCATTTTATTCTAAATATGTCTAGACATGTCTGTATATATTTACAATTTCTCTGTATTTCCAAGGTAAACTGCCTCTGTCACCTATATTTACCCACTCTGACAATGTTTGGAACAGAATTTTATGACCCTTATTTTATTGAAAATGATACATAATAATTTCAAACTAGATCAAAATAAGTCTTGAGAATCCATGGATATTTGTTCCTATTAATAGGGTCTTGCATGGTTTGTGATTTTTTTCTAACCCTACGATTTTCTTATTTTTTAAATTTTATTTATTTTTCACTCCAGATTTAATCCCCCTCCAAGTCCACCCTCTGACTGGTCCACATCCCATATCTCCTCCCATCCCCTTGTCTAAACTAGGATTTCCCCAACCCCTCCCCCAATCCCCCACCCCAGCAGACCTCTCCATTCCCTAGTGCCTCCAGTCTCTTGAAGTTTAGGTGCATAGTCTCTGACTGAACCTTGACCTGGCAGTCCTCGGCTGGGTATGTGCTGTATATGCTGTAAAGGGCCTTATATCAGTTGGTGTATGCTGCCTGGTTGGTGGACCAGTGTCTGAGTTACCTAGGAAGCCCAGATTAATTGACACTGCTGGTCGTCCTACAGTGTCATTCTCCTCCTCAGCTTCTTCCAACTTTTTCCCTATTTCAATGACAGTATTCAGCAGTTTCTGTCCATTGGCTGGGTGTAAATATCTGCACCTGACTCATTCAGCTGCTTATTGAGTCTGTCAGAGGGCAATCACGATAGGCCCCTTATTGTTTGCAATCTATAGCATCAGTAATAGTTTCAGGCTTTGCCCCTCCCCCCCCACCCCCCACCCCGCAGAAGCTGGATCCCATATTGGGTCTGTCACTGGACCTCCTTTTCCTCAGGCTCTTATCCATTTTTATCACTGCAGTTCTTTCAGACAGGAGCAAGTATAGGTCAGAGTTTTTGACTGTGGGATGGCAAACTCCTCTCTCACTAGATGCCCTGTCTTTCTGCTGGAAGTGGGCTCTGCAAGTTCCCTCTCCCCATTGTAGGGCATTTCATCTAAGTTCCCTCCTTTTGAGTCCTGAGAGTCTCTCAATTCCCAGGTCTCTGTTACATTCTGGAGCGTCCATCCACTTCCTACCTCCCAAGGATTCCTGTCTACATTCTATCTGCTGCTTCTCAAGGCTTCAGTCTTTTTCCCCCACCCAATACCTGATCATGTTCCCCTGGTCCCCTCCCTGTCCCCTTTCCCATCCAGGTCCCTTCCTCTCTCCCCCCTGCTATGATTTCCTCCTCCCTCCCAAGTAGAATAAGATTTTCATCTGGTCAGGGCCTACTCAAAGACCTATCTTTGATTCTAATAGTATATCTGGAATCACAAGAACATGGGTAGAGTCTGGCCATAGCCCTAGGTGGCCTTCTGTTAATTCTTCCATGTTCAGGACCAATCTGTCCATTCACTGAATCTGAATTTCATCCTGTGGGTAACATTCTGTTCTGAAGGGCATGAGGTCAAAAGGGCATTCCAGAAGCCATACCTGGATATCTTGTTATGGAAATACCACATGGAGTGTCAATATGAGGAGAGTGACAACAGAACCCTGATCATGACCAAGGAGGCACCTTGGTCCTCTATGTGTGGGGTACAAGGTTAGGTTAGCATGGATAGAGAGAAGGGGACTATGTAGACTGATCTGTTAGGTTTCTTCCTAGCAATGTTATTTACATTAACCTTATTTCCATAAGAAAAGCAAAGATTAATTCAGATTGCTTTGAACTGATATTAGCATAGTAGATCCACGTATACCATATAATACTTAGTTTTTAATTTATTTTAGAACATGTTCTCAGAATATAACTCAGGTTGATCTTGAACTTGCAAACATCATGTTGGCTAGTCGAGTTCTGTGGATTTGTCAGATATATCATTACTACCCAGGGCTGTCAGAAACCAGGCTTTACCTCTCACATCTGTGACAGAATAGCACAGAGATCAGCTGTGTGAGTAGACAGAAAAACTTCCTAATATTGTCACTGACAGTTCACAACAGAGGACAATGACACCAAGCTCATACGCAAAACTGAGAATAAGTATAATTCATCTTGAAACCATAATCCAAATTTCTCTTGGTTTCGCACCAGACTGAGGCATTCTAAGACAGAGTGTCCGTGGGAGAGAACATCACAGACCCTAGACAAGGTGGAAAAATTCCTGAGACCTTTGGATCACATGACCCAGAGGAACAGGTGCACTAGAAGATTGGTATCAAGAGACAGGAAAATTATTCAGGAGGAAAGGGACCATGTGAAAGCCCAGGTGGAAGCAGCGGCAAGGGTAACCATCCCAGGGCTCCCTTGACTCCACGATGCAATCAGTGCCATACAGGCAAGGGATTTAGCACAGCAAACACAAATTTCATAAGATTCTGAGATTTATTTTCCATCAAGTTTTACTCATTTTTAGGATATCAGTCAATCACACAATCTGCAAAGAAGTTGCACAAACAAACACAAATAGTCAAGTAAAGACAGAAGCATAAATGCTATATGGGTGAAAGGAAATTCCAATCAGGGATGGAGGTTTCCCAGGCCTGCCTGTGTGGGGATATGAGAGATGACAGGGGAATACACACAGTCAGAGTCAAGATGGGGATTCTTCCTGCCAATCAACTGCTTACAGTGTGCTGAGAGGAGACAGACACCTAGTCACAGTCAGATGTAGAAAGAGAAGGCACCAAGCCGGGCGTGGTGGCGCACGCCTTTAATCCCAGCACTTTGGAGGCAGAGGCAGGCGGATTTCTGAGTTCGAGGCCAGCCTGGTCTACAAAGTGAGTTCCAGGACAGCCAGGGCTACACAGAGAAACCCTGTCTCGAAAAACCAAAAAAAAAAAAAAGAAAGAGAAGGCACCATGGGAGGAGAAGCCAGAAACAGTGTTTAATGGATCTGTACCACATCTGTCTTAACCTGTAGGTAAAAAGAATAAGGAAGAAACACAGATATGTATCGTTAAATGGTGACATAGACAGAAGCTCCTCACTCACACATAGAGACCCAATCCCAGGAGTCCCCATCCCTCAGGATTCTCTCCTCTGTCCCTCTCACAGATGCACAAGAGGCCCTTTAAGGTGTTACTATTTAATGTTGTAATCAAAAACTGGGCAACAAAGGAATTTCACTTCCCTGTAGCAAGGAAAACAAAACCGCGTGAGCTCTTTCCTATATCAATATGTTTCCCATAGAAGAGTCACAACTCATATTACTGGCTAGACTGAACATACAT
Organism: Mus minutoides; assembly: GCA_902729485.2. Taxonomy (NCBI): domain Eukaryota; kingdom Metazoa; phylum Chordata; class Mammalia; order Rodentia; family Muridae; genus Mus; species Mus minutoides. The sequence continues at coordinate 459,594 of LR749865.1, forward strand.
GTTTCCTGTTTAAACTGGAAGACCTTATATTAGAGGTCATGGAGGCAGCAGGATGAAGATGGCCTAGGGGCATCTCCTGGTCTTTATCTCAGATGAGTGTTCAGAACTGTGTCTCCAGATCCAGATAATCATGATGGAAACCTGTCTATGAAATGTGATATCTAGAACCCTGGAAGTTTATGCTAAATAAGGAATGTTCCTCTGATATCTTAGAGCTGAGAGTAAGTTCTCTGCCATGAAGGGAATTGTGGGCTCAGGAGGCTCTGGCAAGGATAATAATAATAATAATAACAATAATTCTCTTTATTATTCTCTTTATGATTTACAGAGGAGGTACTCTCAGCACATCTACCCTTTTTGAACTGCAGTTATGTAGATGAAATCTGCTGTCCTGGGAGAAGGGCTTTCTCATAGCTTGGGCTTGTTATTTCTATAGATACATGAATTAAGACCATAACCCTTTCTTACCTCTAGTCTTCCTCTTCCATATAAGAAAAATCAGCACTGCTCCCATAAGCAGAGCTCCAAGAACCGGAACAATAATCATAGCCATGAAGGGGATGGTGGGCTCAGGAGGATCTTGGGTGGAAATGAATGAAAAGAGAGTGAGAGTGTGACATCCAGCTCTCTGTCTTGACCATTTTCCATTTGTCCCTCTAGACTCCCACCCCCTCTAAATGGTCTCTGTGCTCACTCCCCATCCTTACCCCATCTCAGGGTGACAGGCTCAGACAGCCCCTCATGATTTACATGGCATGTGTATCTATGCTCTTCTCCAGCAGAGACCACCACAGCTGCCCACTTCTGGAAAGTTCCATCCCCAGAAGGCCTGGTCTCTACCATCTCCATGTCCTGGGTCTGGTTGATCCCATCCTTCTGCCAGGTTAGCGTGATTTCAGGTGGGTAGAACTTGAAGGCCCAGCACCTCAGGGTGATTTTCCTATCTGGTCTGATCTTATGGGTGATGTGTATTTTAGGGGTGTCTGAGGGAAACAATTGGAAATTTAAGGCATTTGGCATTCTTCCTAGACATTCATCAATGCTCATGGAACTTTGTGTGAATGGACAGGAGAGTTAGCTTGAAGAAGAGGTGCCCACACCACAGAGCAGTCTAAACACAGGGAGTGGATGTGGTAATCTATTTCTAGGAAAGTTTCAGAATCAACATGAGCCAGCACACAACAGGAGATGCTGTATCTTCACCTAGTGATATGGATTTTAGGTTTTGATGGGTTGGAGATGAAATACTGAGGAAGACCCTGGTCAGACCTCAGAAGGCAAGACACTGTGCATGGACCACGAATAGGTTTGAGTGTGGCCCTGGTAAACAATGTAAGTGGAAGGAACTACTGTTTAAGTCACAGACTGAACTGTACTGAGACAAGCCTTAGCTCTCTGGAGAGTTTCTCTGTCTAGTTGAATGCAGAAAACCAGAAACACTCTTCTCACTTTGATGCAAGACTGAGTTGGCATTCCAGCTGCTTTCTGCTGAGGAGGAAAGCATCATCAGGGGAAAGAAGCTACAATCTCAGAGCAGATGGGACAGTTTCTGTCCTTACCTGTTCTCACCAAATTCTTCTTCCCAATTTTCACGTATGAAAGGAGCCCCTCCACACATGTGCCTAGCAGAAAAGACCTCCACACCTTTACTTGATTTTTTTTCTCCCACTCTTCCTTAAGTTTCTCAGCTGCCTTGCCAACTGCTCTCCATCTCTGCAGATCCTCATTCAGTGCGATGTAATCATGTGTATCGAATACTAATTCCATGAAGCCGTAACTGAAGTCCATTTTCTGCCTGATTTGGCAGCCATACGTTTCCTGGATAGTGTGATATCCTGGAAAAGACCTCACTCTCAGCCACTTGTACAGGGCAGGTTTCTTGGTGTGGGTTGCCCAGCCCATGTGACTCTTCCTAGTGAATTTGAACTTGGATTTAAACTGCACAGAAACCCAGGTTAATGCCTGAACTTTCTGCAGCTTAGTAACCAGGGGCCACATTTGCTGGGTATAAAGCCTGGATGTAGCACATAGGGGCAAACCCACGGGCAGCTTGATGTTTGGAATTTCTCTTTTGGGTTTACTCACCAGTCATGCTATAATTGTAGACGAGGAGCAATTTCTTCATGATTTCTATCAAGAGGCGTTGTTCTCTCAGGATATCCTCTGTTGCCACATCCCAAAACTCTGTACTCATGTTATTCATCCATGGTACCCGACTCTCCATCCTCTGACTCTCTGATATACTGTTGAATCCTATGATCAGTGTTTCATCCACATAGCTGAGAAAGATTAATTGGGGCTCCGGATGCCCAGGCCATGACAGGAGGGTTTCCACAATTCTCAGAGTGTGTGAACCTAGGGGTAGTGGGTCTTTAAATCTCCACACTAGGAGCCAATGCCAGTCCACAGGCCTACTCCCAAGGAAGATAAGGAGCAAGGGGCAGGATGGAAAATGGAGAAGGGAACAGAAATTCTGGCTGGGTTAAGGAAGAGAAATGCTCTCCAGTTACTACACCCCCAGGGATAAAGTCCCTTTAATTCCCCATGTTCGGTCCTTTTTCTTCAAATTCCCACACTCACCATTTGGATGCTTTGTGATGACCAAGGTGACCATGAACAGCAGGAGAAGAGGCTGGGATTCAAAGTTCTTCATCTTGTTCATGAATGTAGACTGAGTTTCTGCTAGTGGTATTTATTTTATAATCTTGATAAGGAGGAGGCTGATTGGCTTCTCTAGAAATCCCAATGGTAGTGATAAACTGTGTTTGCTTTGAGGCATGGAAAGATGAAGTCCTGTAAGAGCAGTCCCTAGGGCTCTGATTCACCAGCTCAGATCTAGCTCTGGGGCCTGGGAGCATAAGTGCAGTGTGTGGTAAGACAAGTTGTTTACCTTGATGCGTGAAGTCCTGGCCATGACCACAATGCTCTTCTGAGTCCATGTGATAGGCCATTGACTCTGTAAGACTCACCAATTTTAATGTCAGGATGCTTACAATGGCTGACAAAGAGAATGCTCCTCAGAGCAAATCATAATTGTGTGGATTGTGTCAACCAATCTTCATCAGATTTAAAACTCTAATTTTGTGACATTTGCTTCTTCAAACATATTAAGAAAGTACATAAGAAGAGCATGTTTATAAACAGTAACAACTATTTTCCAAAATACAGTAATGAGTTGAATACAACTTATGCCTATTTTTATTCTCACATTTCTCATTAGATATTCTTAGGATTTTAAAAATATGTCTATTCAATTTATATCCTGATGCTGTCCCCCAGATGCCCTCACACAGTTCCTGCAGTATCCCCCGTCACTTCTCCTTTGACATGGTGGAGGGCCCTCCAAAGCTTACCTCTTCCCTGGCACATCAAGGCTCTGCAGTGCTTGGTGCATCTTCTTCCACTGAGGCCACAAAAGGTATTCCAATTATGGTAATGTATCCCACACACTGATGACACTTTTAGGGACAGCCCTTGCTCAACTTGTTGAGCAAATGAAGATGGAGTTCCATATCTGCAGTATATGTACATGCTCAGCATGTTTGGGGGGGGGTGATTGGGAGGAGATAAATCAGAGATGAAGTAATGCCTGGGTCCAAGCCGATTTGCTCCTTTGTTATTGGTTCAGTCTCTTAGATCCCCCAGATGTCTATGTTAGTTGACTCTGTTGGTATTCTTGTGAAATTTCTGTCCCCTTCACGGACCTCAGTTCCCCAGTCAAGTCTTCCATAAGATATCACAAGCACTATCCAATGTTTTCTGTGGGACTGTCTCTTCATGTGATTCAGTCAGCTTCTGGATATAGCCCCTCAGAGGACAATTATGCTAGCATCCTGTCTGCAAGCATAAAAGAGCATCATTAACAGTGTCAGTGATAGGCACTTGCTCATGGCATGGGTCTGAACTTAGAGTAGTTAATGGGTGAAAATTCCTTCATCTCTGATCTATCCCCTGTCTCCATATTTCTTGTAGATAAGATAAATTTTTGGTAAAAAAAAAATTGTGGGTGGTTTAGTGTCCTTATTGCTACAATGGCATACTTAACTGGCTACAATTTGTATATGGTTTCCAAATGTATAATGTCCCATGTCCTGGGAGTCTCAGCTAATCAGTGGGGGAGGTTCATTGATTCCAAGGAATATTTAACATCGTAAGCCTTTGAGATATCCTCAAGATACCCTCCCAATCACATGCCCAAACATGCTGCACATTTCCATTCATTCTCCTGGCTTCTGGCTTTCTCTTCTGTTTTGCTCAAAAGCTGATACAGAAACCTGCCCTTCCCCTCCTTTTCTGTTCCATCACTCAGTTTCCTCCCTTCATCTGCCTCATATGATTATTTTATTCCCCCTTCTATATGAGAGTCAAGCATCTTGGTTGAGCCTTCTCTCCTAGCATCTATAAGTATCTTTCATGTATGTTGTGTTTTCTATACTTTATGACTAATATACTCTTGGGGTCTGGGTACCCTCATCAGGATGGTGTTCTCAAGTTCCATTCATGAGCCTGCAAAATTCATGATCTTTTTCTTTTAATGGCTGAAGAGTATTCCATTGTATATATGTATCACATTTTATTTATCAATTCTTCAGTTGAGGAACATCTAGGTTGTGCCTAGTTGCTGGCTATTATTAATAAATCTGCTGTGAACATAGTTGAGCAAGTGTCCCTGTGGTACACTAGGGTATCTTTGGGGCATAGGTCCTTTAGAGATATAATAGGGTCTTGAGGTAGAATTACTCATGCTTCTTATTTTTTTTTATAACCCTTATATTATTTTCCAAAGAAGTTGTAGAAGTTGACACTCACCAGCACTGGTGGTGGTTCTCCTTGCTCCATGTCTTCCACACTCTGCGCTGTTACATCACTGTTTGATATTAACCATTCTAATGTGTGTCAGATGGAATAACGAGGCCAGTTTGACATGCATATCGCTGATAATAAAGCACAGTTAGCATTTCTTTAAGTCCTTCTCAGCCCTTCTAGATCCCTTTGATGAGAATTCTCTTTTTAGTTCTGTCACATTTTAAATTGGGTTATCTGGGTTGTTTGTTTCTAACTTCGTGAGTTCGTGGAATTTTGTATATTAACACGCTGTCAGATTTAGGGATGATGAAGATGCTATCCAAAGCCGTAGCCTGTGGTTTGTCCTATTGTCACTGTCCTTTACTTTGCAGAACATAATCATTTGTTGATCTTACAGCCTGAGCCATTAGTATTTTGTTCCAGAACATTTCTCCTGTACCATTGCGTTCAAGACTCTTCCCCACATTCTTGTCTATTAGATTTGGTTCATCCGATTTTACATTGAGGTCTTTGATTCACTTGGACTCAAGTTTTATGCAGGGTAATAACTATGCTTCTCTTTGTTAAGAAGATGTCCGTCTGTAGGTAATTTGGTCGTTGTAAACAACTTTTATGAAAAAGTGGTGACATATTAAAACCGAAAAAAAACCAATTTTTAGTCCACAGGTATTCACACACCCAAATAAAGGCTCAGAAGATAAACTAAGGTAACAAGTTGGACAGACAAGGGTAAGGTTGGTACGTCAAAAGTATTGATAACTAATGTAGTTCAGCTTTAGGTTGAAAATGGTCATAATTCTAGAAGTTCTTTTATTTTACTTAACTCCTGCAGCTTAAATTTTTCTCAACACTATTGTAATAAAAAAAGGCTTAACCTCCCTTCTAGGCCACAACCCACCAGAAACAGGGGGAAAGAAAGGTAGTTATCATTACACAGAGAGAGTGGACCTGTTTAGAATTTGTTCTTTGGAACAAATCTCATCTGCACTGTCAGGCAATCAGCCATTCAGTTCACCTAAAACAGCAGCAGAAGTTTGATCGATTGGCAAGCAACTTCACAAATATACCAACATTCAAGTTCAATAGTGTACCAAGCATAGGATACCACAATAGGATACCAAACATCAATCAAAAGGGATGTGACCCCCAAGCAGAAAGAGCTAGTCCTCAGCAGGCCTCAGCAGGAAGGACTAGAACCTGAAGGGTTACCAAGGGAAGTTCTTTACCTTGCCTCTCTCAAGGAAGCAGAGATCAGAGAAGACAGGAGACCAAGTGGCATTGCAAAGCAAGCTATGCAAACAAGCTAAGCCCTGCATAACTGCCCTTGAGTCCTATTTATACTCCCTCCACCAATCATGTGTCTTCCATGGGTCTCCCCTCAGCATGTGTCTTGTCTCAGAAAGCATATTACCACAGCCGGTGAGTGGGTCTTTGAAAAATTCCACATGTGTGTGTGTCAGCTGAAATTATTCTCTCACTGGAAGCAGCAGCAAGCATCCAGGGTATGCCTAGTATTTTTTTTTTTCTTTTTTCTTTTTGCCTTTCCCTCAACTCAAAATAAACCGATCTCATCTACATGATTTAGGGCCAAATTACATGCTTGTCATAATCACAGAAACCTTCATCACTAGTTCTTTCACATATTAGTTTTAGCAAAACATCCTTACACTATAATCCACTTCACATGTCTGCCCAGCAAAACTCCATCCAACACAACTGCCTTCCAAAAGAAACCAGAAGTTCCAATTCAGAGTCCTGGTATCCACATGACTGCTTACACCTGTCTGTGAATCAAGGCCCTGGTGACCCCATTCTAGATTCTAAATGAGTGGGGTGGGAATATATTAATTAAGCATATTTCCAGATGAGTGCAGGGTGGGCAGATAGATAAGTGCCAGAAGCTATGAATGGCAGTAGATGCAGGGCCTCTATTTTGGCCTCATACTTGGTTTTATGACGTTCTTTTTATACAATTTCCTAGGATACCATAGTCCCTGTGGAGAGGAGCTCAGAGTTTCTGATGTGCCTGAATGTTGGGAGGTTAGCAGAAGACGCATTCCTTCTCAATGTCAAATCAACTATTCTAAATTTTTGCCATTAATTATTTTAAATACAAGTGGAGTCCATACTAGAGATTAATACTGCTCAAAAAGCTGTTTCTTACTCTTTTAATTAGAAAAAAATGTACATTGTCTGTATAGTTCCACAATTCATATATTAGAAGAGAACATGGCCCATACATGCATCTAAAACAGCCTAGCAAAAGGCAAAGAAATACAATTAGATAAAGAACATCAGAAAAGATGTCAGATCCTTCTCAATTCCACAATAACACCCCCCCAAAATCACACAGTAATTGAACACTTCTGACCTGACTCTGTCAATTGATAAATTCCTGCCATCTCTTATAATCATTGATTAGTAAACAGATATTAAAACTACACAGAGAGCTTTGAGTCAGAGAACTCACCTATAATGTAGACACCTGAAAGGTAGGTAAGGAAAATGAGAAGTTAGAACATCAGAGACCCAGGGTGTGGAAGGAAACTCACACAGTTTTCAAGAATCTCCAAAGAAAATCCTGGGGGAAATTAGGCAACTGCTATTGCAGAAGGGGTGAGTGATGTCTAAGAATCTCCAGGTTATAAGTAACTTAAAATTAAGAAAAAAAGAAATAAAGAAACAGAAGGGGAAAGCAAAGTCCCTCAATATCTATGTTTAAATCTAAAACACAGGTCAGGAGCTGAATCATGAACCTGGAGAGATAGAGGGAGCCTCTGAAGTGGTTTTGGCTTTTCTTCCAAATATGGTAACACTTAACAAAGTCTTTTTTTTCCTGCTGTTTACTGTACTTGTCTCTTTATCTTTTGTGTTGGAAGATCCTAGCTTCTTCGTTTGTTTGTTTGTTTGTTTGTTTGTTTGTTTTTCAAGACAGGGTTTCTCTGTATAGTCCCAGCTGTTCTGGAACTCACTTCATAGACCAGGCTGGCCTCGAACTCAGAAATCCGCCTGCCTCTGCCTCCCAAGAGCTGGGATTAAAGGAGTGCGCCACCACGCCTGGCAGATCCTAGCTTCTTACAGCTGTCAGAAAACAAGCTTTGACCCTAAATGTTCTGAGGACAATAACACCATTGGGATGTGTGTGGTCAAGGTCAAGTGCCGCTGAGCTTCAGGAGGTGTTTCAGGAGAGCAGACCTCTTCCCAAGGGTTACAGCTCTTAGAACAGAAGGTCTCAGATGACTGAGTAGTTCTTGCACACTTTAAATCCTTCTGAATAGGATTCTTATATACAGTTTTTGGGTGAGTCAGGGATTGACAACAGGCACTTCTCATTGGCTTGGTCTGAGAGCTTTGGGGAAACTTGATTTGCATGTGGGAGGGCTTGATGCTGCATTGTGGGACAATTAAAGATACGAGCCTGTTGCTCTCGGAAACTAGAGACAACCTGAGGAGAAAGACAGCACACTTATACTCAATACTGAAGACTGGTCTCCTTTCATGGAGGTACAGGAAACAGAAACAGACTAAGCAGGGTTGCCCACTTCCTGAGGGTAGAGTACAACATGACACAGAGGAATAGTCCACAAGAATGTATGTGGGAAAAGATATTGCAAGTACAGTAAGCCAAACACAATAGGATTCTTCTCACTTCCTGGGACCTGAAATTGTTTACAAAGCTGGGTGGTAAACAGGGCACAGAACTCTGGACACTGAGGGTTCAGGAAGTCAGGAAGAGACAGATAGGATACAGAGCCTGGAAGATCTGGAAATCTAGGTCTAAGGCTAAGTTTCCTTACATGTGGTGGTGCTACATAGAATCCATGCAGCTTCACAAGGAAGTTCTTTTTCTGAAGACCTATATTCACTTGGGAAAGTATGAATGAAGATCAGGAATGCTGCCAGCAGCAAGAGGATGGATAGGAGAGACAAGTTCTTCTTCCTAAATGATGGTTTTGATTTAGTAAAGACTGGTTCTTTTTTGCTATACATAGTTGAGCTTCTGTATGAGGATGCCAGGCTTCTCTGAGATGTCCTGTGGGATGTACCTAAACCTAGAGGCCCATGGAAGGATTAAGTACTAGGGAGAGAAATCTCCAGAGCCCTGCTTCCTCACTACAAACGCAAATATGGTCCCTGGTATCCTGACAGCAGGGCCTAGGGACAGCTTGCTTGCCCTGATGCCAATACCGGTCTTATTGACATTCATCTGAATCCTAGACCAGATACTGACCTGTCTGACAGAATCAATGAAGTAAAGGAAGGAAAAGGAAAAGAAAGACAAGACCATTATCTCTCACTGAAGGGTCAACACTGGTTCCTCATCTGGGGTTTCACTTCTGCATCTTAATATCATGAACATTAAGTGGTATGTTGAAGGGACCTGTGTGAGCCTGTGTACCAGAGCCTTACCACGAGATCTCTGGCCTGGCCTGGTGTGAGAATTCCTGCTAAGGCAAACCGTTTCCTTTGCTTCTGATGCTGCAGTTGGCTCTACCTCTGTCTCTCCCTTGCAACTCTGACCCTCCCTGCACTGAATCAGGTCAGAGAGGGTGAATGAAAGGTCAAATAGCCAGAGAAAAGTGCTGTTGAGCTTCAGGAGGTGTTTCAGGAGAACAGACCTCTTCCCAAGGGTTACAGCTCTTAGGACAGAAGGTCTCAGATGATTGAGTAGTTCTTGCACACTTTAAATCCTTCTGAATAGGATTCTTATATACAGTTTTTTGGGTGGGTCAGGGATTGACAATAGGTACTTCTCATTGGCTTGATCTGAGAGTTTTGGGGAAACTTGATTTGCATGTGGGGGGCTTGGTGCTGCTCCTCTGACTAATGGCCACACACCTCTATGCAGGGATTTGGGGGGGCAGTGGAGCTATAGCTGCAACAGGAGCCAGGGACACATGAGCCATGAACAAACTTCTACCATCTCATGAAGGCAAATATCACCCCCCCCCCCACACACACACACCAGGTCTCTGGCTTTCAAGGCCTGTGCACAACTGAGGACCAAGATGTCTGTGCACAGTTATCACCCTACATGCCTACACCAAGCCTTGCCTTCCTGCCATTAGAAATCATAGAAATTTGAAGGATATGGAAATGTACAATGGAGTTAGCTACTCTGGCAGTGGCCTTGACCACTATGTCCCTAAAAGGCCAAGAAAGAAGTGCCAGGAGCTGAGAAAGACAATGTACTACTGACAGATCTCAAAAAATCTCTACAATGTTTTCCTATGACACTGGGCTAAACTCCCACATACTCCCAAGAACAAGACATGCAGCAAAATTCTCTACACATTCACAGGACCTTCTAAAAATGTCAAGCACCCAGGTTGTGGCTGCCATTTAAGATCTCTGAAGTTATGGACGCAGGTGAACTTTCTATTATCTTTTTTTTNTGCAGAGTTCTTGCAGCTACAGAATGAAGTTCTTTCTCTGAAGACCTTCACTCACTTGCCAGAGTCTGAGTTAAGGGTAGGAAGGCTTCCAGCAGCAAAAAGGGGCCCTTAGTCTTGGGAAGATCCTAGGCCCAAGTATAGGGGATTGCAACAGCCAGGAAGTACGAGTCGGGAGGGTATAGGGGATTTTCTGAGAGGAAGCTAGGAAAGGGTATAGCATTTGAAAGGTAAATGAAGAAAACATTTAATAAAAAATTTAATCTTAAAAAAAATGTATATAAGTAACAAAGTCTACATCCTAAATGATAGTGCAGGTATAGTTCAGTAAGGTTCTTATTCTCTATACAAGTCAGATCTTAAGAATGAGGCTGAATGCCTTCTCTAAGAATTCACAGTAGAATGTACCAAGACCTAAAGGGTCATGGCACTAAATCATGGCACGAGGCCTGATTCCCCACTCCAAAACATGCTCTATTCCCTGATATCCTGAGAACAGTATCTAGGGGAAAGGTGCTTACCCTGATGCCTCTACCTGTCCTGTTAACAACATCCTACTGAGTCCTAGACCAGATTCCAATTTGGCTGACAGTATCAATGAAGGGAAGGAAAGCAAAATCCTATGTCTCTCAGTGGAGTGTCCTGCTCTAGTACCCAATCTAGGATTTTATTTCCTCACTGTTATGTCATGGACTTTAATAGTGTGCTAAGGCCTCCTCACTAAGCCTTTGTTTCCTGGTGATCATAGATTGCAGATTACTGTAGAAAGATCCAGAACTTTAGAATGAAGCTGTCTGTCTGTCAGTGGCCATGAACACCATGTCCAGACAAGGCCAAGTGTAGTAGTAGCAGGAGATGAGAAAGACGATGCACTACTGATACATCTCTGATGAGCTCCAACTCAAAATTCTTCCTAGAGTCTCTGTAACCCTATCACACCAGGCTGACACTCTAGAGAATCTCCTGCCCCAGCAAAACAGCACAGTGCTCTGTGCATTCATGGGGGCCTTTCAAAAATATCAACTGCCCACATCATGGCCACTCTATTAGCTGTGAACAGATACCATGACCAAGGAAACTCTTATCAAGGACAACATTTTATTGGGTCTGTCTTACACATTCAAAGGTTCAATATACTTTCAAAAAGGTGGGAGCATGGCAGCTGAATCCAAAACCTATATGGTGGCTTCAATATGCTTGGCCCAAGGAGTTGCACAGACAACAAGGTTTGGCCTTGTTGGCGTAGTTGTGAGCTACTTGGTGGAGGAAGAATGTCACTGTTGAGTGGGACATTCCTCCTAGCTACATAAGGGCCTTGAGTTGTTCAAGCTTGCTTTCAAATCCAGATGTAGAATCCATCGCTCCTCTAGCACCATGACTGCCTGGAAACTGTCATGCCTCTTGCCATGGTTATAATGGACTGAATCTCTGAACATATAAGCCAAGCACAAGGAAAGGTTGTGAGTTTAAGATCTGTCTTGATTGCTTTGCCCCATCTACTGCAAGAATGAAGACCATTTTCAGCAAGCAGACTGTTGACATTCCAGAAAATGTTGACAATCACTCAGGAGGAGCACATAGTCATCTTGAAGGGCCACGGCGGGAACGCTGCAGGGGGGATGCAACCACATCATGTAGAACTGAGCCTTCTTGGAAAGAAAATAAAAGTCTCTGGGTTGACAAGTGGTGGGGTAAGAGAAAGGAACTGGCCACTATCAGAACCATCTGCAGTCACATTCAGAACATGATCAAGGGTGTTACACTGGGCTTCTGTTACAAGATGAGGTCTGTGTATGCTCACTGCCTGATCAATGTCGTTATTCAGGAGAAGAGGTCTTTAGTTAAAATCTGAAATTTCTTGGGTGAAAAATGCATCCACAGGTTTCAGATGAGGACCAATGTTGCTTGTTCTGTCTCTCAAGCCCAGAAGGATGAAATAATTCTTGAAGGAAACAATATTGAACTTGTTTCAAATTCAGCCACTCATATTCAGCAAACCACAACAGTTAAAAAATGATGATATCAGGAAGTTTTTGGATGCATCTATGTGTCTGAGAAGGGAAGCATGCAGCAAGCTGATGTTCTTATTTTGTGTTTGTAGCACAGTAAGCCAAGATTTTAAAAAAAATTTTTTTATTACATATTTTCTTTACTTACATTTCAAATGCTATTCTGAAAGTACCCTATACTCTCTCCGCCCTACTCCCCTACCCACCCACTTCCACTTCTTGGCCCTGGCGTTCCCCTGTATTGGGGCATATAAAGTTTGCAAGACCAAGGGGCCTCTCTTCCCAATGATGGCCAACTAGGCCATTTTCTGCTACATATGCAGCTAGAGACACGAGCTCTGGGGGTACTGGTTAGTTCATATTGTTGTTCCACCTATAGGGTTGCAGACCCCTTCAGCTCCTTGGGTACTTTCTCTAGCTCCTTCATTGGGGGCCCTGTGCTCCATCCTATAGATGACTGTGAGCATCCACTTCTGTATTTGCCAGGCACTAGCATAGCCTCTCTCTAAAATAGGTATAAAAGCTATACCTTTCTTTATCTATTTATGGTCATTAAAAAAACTAATAGTGATATATTATTTTAAAATATCATAGAATTAATATATTTGGAGTTACTTGAAATTCATATTGAGAAAAAGGCATGTATTTTCAGTATTGCTGTAGACAAACATCTTCATAAGACTGTTCAATTGATTGTTGTTTTATATCAAACAACTATTATAATACTCATTTTTATTGTTACAATATTTTATGATTTTTAAAAAATATGATAAAAACAAAAGGTATTGCAGGTTTTGAAGGGGATACTCTCTGGGAGGAGTTGGGTACAAAAGGGAAAAAAGAATGTGATGTAAGTCTATTTTCTCAAGTATGTTTTTAAATGTCAACAAATTTAGATAAATTGAAATTATATATCTTTTCTCATCATAATGCAATAAAATTTAAATCAAAGGAAAAAAAGATCTCCCTTGATCATGGTTTCTTTTCACCGCAATGGAAAATCTCCTTAAACAGGCCCAGGGGGCAGATGTTGCTCATATTTTATTTTTTTTGCCAGAGGCTTGGTGCTGCTTTAAAAGTTTGTAGAGGGTCTGCGACTTGTTCATTGAATGTCTCCAGGAGTGCACTGCACTGAATGTCACAATGCACAATTGAGGAAGAAGATCTACATCTAATCAACAAGCAGGTTGCTTTTCATAATACAAACTCTATGGGGAGTGGAGGGTGTATGGGCTGTTTCACAGTTTTAATCCTCAATGGGTGACTGATGATCTGCCAGGTGTAAAAATTGTTCCAGACCCTGGAATCCAGCAAAAAAAAAAAAATGCATGCAAAATTTATGACTCTGTGATTGGAAGGATGGCTGAGCTTTCAAAAGAGCAGTGAACCTGAGTTCAGCTCCATGCATCATCAAAGGGTCACTCACAACCTCCTGTTAGTCAACCTGCAAGGGAATAGACTGCCATCCTCTGGATTGTAAAGGCATCTCCAATTGATTGGCATGCACTACAGACTCACCAACATACACAGAAATAAAAACTAAAACTAACCATAAAAAAGTGCCCTTCTCTAAAACAAGTTTTGTGTAGTTGTGAAGTTGCCACACATGGCCAAATGTTGTTTGTTCTAGTCTGCTTTGCTTTTGTTGTGACAAAAAAAAAACTAGGACCAAAACTAATTGAGAAAGAGTTTATTTCATCTGAGAAGTCCCAGATCACATTTCAATACTGAGTTAGGCATTCACAGGCAGAATAAGAGACAGGAGCACCCCATGGAGGACTGCTGGTACTGGATTGCTCTCCTGCTGTCGTATATAATCCATTAGAACATGCCCAACAGTAAGCTGAGCCCTTACATATTACCTAGAGGAAAAAAAAAACTGTTGAAGGTAGTTTCTTCATCGAGTGTTCCTTTCCCTGTATAAAGGAAACTTTTGTCAAATCAACAAAACCGAAACATCAACCAGGACAAGCAATGAATAAAAATGTCCTGTACAGGCTCAGCTGTTTGTTCACTACATCCTCAACCGCTGGAGCTTCCCGGGAAAGTAGAAAGCTCCCTGATCTAGAGCCTAGCTGAAGAACCTTTCATGTCTTGCAAATCTTCTCTCCGAAATCACAACACACGTTGAAGCCATGCTAAGACACCTGACATGTCCCTCACCCATACGCTAGATGAACCTTCCCTACCACTTATGTCTCTGTAAAGAACACTGACCCTACTCACTCTACAAAGACTGTTCTTTTTTTTTTTTTTTCTGGTACTACACAACTCATAATAACCAAAGTTGGTTTGCAGTTTTGTAGTTCTCTGAGTGTTTCCACATGATACCAGTTCCTACTTTTATAGAACAGACTACGGGAAGTACCAGTTAGATCTGTTGATAACTGAAGAGCCCAGTTCTAATTTCCCTCCTGAACTCACGACTCATGCTTATGATTCTGGATCATGGACAAGGATCAGAAGAGTTCAGGATCAATGGATTCCTTTTTTTTGCTCAGGAGTATAGACTGAGTCAGGACTTGTATCATTCCACTTTATAACCTTCATGAGCATTAGGGAATTGGAGTCTCTAGGTATTGCCAATTGGAATCAGAGAGATGTTTGCTGCCTTCTGTGTGTCTGCTCCAGTCTCCCCAGCTGTGGGTGCAGGAGATCCTTGCTACCTTTCATATTTTCTGAATTCTCTTGAATGATAGGTACACATGCAGCCTTCTATTTTAATATGCCTTAAACAGCTCAATGGGCCACACCTAAATTTACACATTTCTAATGCCTATACACTCTGATACTCCTGAATTATACTTACTAATATCTATACTCCATCTTTGCTACCCCAGACCCAGGCCTACAAGTCTCCCAGGCTTTCACATGTTGGCAGTCTCTGTGTATCTACCCTACTCTTTTCAAGGTTGGACCTTCTCCTTCCAGACATGGTACCTTCTTCCTCCAACTGCATTCCTCTCTGGGAATCCTAGTACCACCCCTGTCTTCCTACCCAGCAATTGGCCATCAGCAACTCTATTTACCATACCTGAAGGAGATTCAGGATAGAGAAGGGGGCTATGTAGGCTGAGCCCTTAGGCTTCTTCCTTGTGACATTATTTACATTAAACTTTCTTTCCTTAAGAAAAGCAAAGATTAATTCAGATTTCTTTGAACTGATATTAGCATAGTAGAGTTATGTCCAACTTATACCATTTAGTTTTTAATTTATTTTAAAACCAGTCCTAATATATAGCTCAGATTGATCTTGAACTTGTAAACATCATGTTGGAAAGTTGAGTTCTGTGAATTTGTCAGACATGTTATACTACCCAGAACTGTCAGAAACCAGGCTTTACCACCAACATCTGTGACAGAATAGCACAGAGATCAGCTGTGTGACTAGACAGAAAAACTTCCTAATATTGTCACTGACAGTTCACAACAGAGGACAATGACACCAGGCTCATACGCAAAACTGAGAACAAGTATAATTCATCTTGAAACCATAATCCAAATTTCTCTTGGTTTCACACCAGACTGAGGCATTCTAAGAGAGAGTGTCCGTGGGAGAGAACATCACAGACCCTAGACAAGGCTGAAAAATTCCTGAGACCTTCGGATCACATGACCCAGAGGAACGGGTGCACTAGAAGATTGGTATCAGGAGACAGGAAAATTATTCAGGAGGAAAGGGACCATGTGAAAGCCCAGGTGGAAGCAGCAACAAGGGTAACCATCCCAGGGCTCCCTTGACTCCACGGACGTTAGTCACGGTATGTCCGTTCCCTAAATCGTGTCGGTTGTGTTTAAAGTATTCTAAGACTCTAAATAAAAGGTAGTTCAAAATGAGTAAAAATCCTATAGTCAGTTAGTGTGTTAGACGTTTCTTCAACGTGTTTGTTTGTGTTTATCAGTTCATTTCTGTCTTCGTATTTACGATATACCCACTTTCCTTTAAGGAATCAGGGATGGAGGTTTCCCAGGCCTGCCTGTGTGGGGATATGAGAGATGACAGGGGAATACACACAGTCAGAGTCAAGATGGGGATTCTTCCTGCTGATAAACTCCTTACAGTGTACTCATTGGAGACACACACATAGTCACAGTCAGATGTAGAAAGAGAAGGCACCATGGGAGGAGAAGCCAGAAACAGTGTTTAATGGCTCTGTACCACATCTGTCTTAACCTGTAGGTAAAAAGAATAAGGAAGAAACACAGATATGTATCGTTAAATGGTGACATAGACAGAAGCTCCTCACTCACACATAGAGACCCAATCCCAGGAATCCCCATCCCTCAGGATTCTCTCCTCTGTCCCTCTCACAGATGCACAAGAGGCCCTATAGGGTGTTACTATTTAATGTTGTAACCAAAAACTGGGCAACAAAGGAATTTCACTTCCCTGTAGCAAGGAAAACAAAACCGAGTGAGCTCTTATCTATATCAATATGTTTCCCATAGATGAGTCACATCTCATATTACTGGCTAAACATAGCTGTTTCTTATTATTAAACTGGAAGCATGATCTTATATTAGAGGCCATGAAGGCAGCAGGATGAAGATGGCCTAGGGGGAAATCTCCTGGTCTTTATCTCAGATGAGTGTTCAGAACTGTGTCTCCACATCCAGATAATCATGATGGAAACCTGTGCCTGAAATGTGATATCTAAAACCCTGAAAGTTTGTGCTAAATAGGGAATGGCCCTCTGAAATCTTAGACCTGGGAATTAGTCCTCTGCCATGAAGGGAATGGTGGGCTCAGGAAGCTCTGGGAAGGAAAATAATAATAATAATAAATAATAATAATAATTCTCTTTATGATATACATTATGTTTCACAGAGGAGGTACTCTCAGCATACCTGCCCTCTGTGTATTGCAGTTATGTGAATGAAATCTGCTGTCATGTTTAAGGGCTTTCCCACAGCTTGGGCTTGTTATTTCCATAGATACATGAATTAAGACCATAACCCTTTCTTACCTCTAGTCTTCCTCTTCCATATAAGAAAAATCAGCACTGCTCCCATAAGCAGAGCTCCAAGAACCGGAGCAATAACAATAGCCATGAAGGGAATGGCAGGCTCAGGAGGCTCTAGGATGGAAATGAGTGAAAGGAGAGTGACAGTCTGAGTTCCAGCTCTCTGACTTGACTGTTTTCCATTTGTCCCTCTGGACTGCCTCTCCCTCTCAATGGTCCCTGTGCTCACTCACCACGCTTAGTCCATCTCATGGTGATGGGCTCAGACAGCCCCTCATGATTTACATGGCATGTGTATCTATCCTCTTCTCCGGAAGAGACCACCACAGCTGCCCACTTCTGGAAAGTTCCATCCCCAGAAGGCCTGGTTTCTATCACCTCCATGTCCTGGGTCTGGTTGCTTCCATCCTTCTGCCAGGTTAGCATGATTTCAGGTGGGTAGAAGTTGAAGGCCCAGCACCTCAGGGTGATTTTCCTATCTGGTCTGATCTTATGGGTCATGTGTATTTTAGGGGTGTCTGAGGGAAACAATTGGAAATTTAAGGCATTTGACATTCTTCCTAGACATTCATCAATGCTCGTGGAACTTTGTGTGAATGGACAGAAGATTTAGCTTGAAGAAGAGGTGCCAACCCCACAGAGCTGTGAAAACTCAAGATATAGATGGGATAATCTATTCCTGGGGAAGTTTCAGAATCACCATAAGCCAGCCCAGAACAGGATACTGTATCTCCCATTAGGGATATTGCCAGTTTCTGTGGGAATGGAGATGAAAGACTGAGAAAGACTGTTGTCAGTCATCAGAGGGAAAGATACTGTGCATGGACCATGAATGGGTTTGAGTGCTGCCCTGGTAAATAGTTGGAAGGAACTGCTGCTTAATTCACAGACTGAACTGTGCTGAGAGAAGCCTTTGCTCTCTGGACAGTTTCTCTGTCTAGTTGAATGCAGAAAACCAGAAGCCCTCTTCTCCCTTTGATGCAAGACTGAGTTGGCATTCCAGCTGCTTTCTGCTGAGGAGGAAAGCATCATCAGGGGAAAGGAGCTACAATCTCAGAGCAGATGGGGCAGTTTCTGTCCTTACCTGTTCTCAGCAAACTCTTCTTCCCAAAGGTCAGGTGTCGAAGGAGTAATCTCACACATAAATACTGCAGGAAAGGCTGCAACCGCTTTGCATATTTTGTTGTCTCCCACTCTTCCTTAAGCATTTCACCTGCCTTGCCAACCGCTCTCCATCTCTGCAGATCCTCATTCAGTGTGATGTAATCATGGGCATTGAATGCTACTTCAAAGAAGCCATGACTGAAGTACCGTCTGTGATTGACTTGGCAGCCAAAAGTCTTCTGGATTGTATGATATCCTGTAAAAGTCCTCACTCTCAGCCACTACAAGTTCCTTCCATGAACCACACTTTGAAGTCACGTAATAGTGTCAGAGATACTTAAAAAGATTCACCTAAACATGAACCTAAACTTGATGTCCCTTTGGGTCCAGTAACTGACTCGACAGACGTAGGATCATTGGTACCCAGTGTAAACGACCCATATTTCGGACCTACATCGTGTATCCCCGTTTGGGTACCCGTCCTTGATATTTGTTATCTCTTCATGGATTATACTCACCAATGATGCTATAATTGTAGATGTGGAGCACATTCCTCATTATTTCATTCAAGATCTTTTGTTCTTCCAGGACAACACCTGTTGCCTCTGCCCAAAATGCTTCAGTCTCCCCATCCATCCATGGTGCCCGGCTCTCCACCCCAAGATTCGCTGATAAACTGTTGTATCCCATGATCAGCGTATCATCCAAATAGCTGAGAAAGGTTAACTGCGGATCCAGAGGCCCAGGCCATGACAGGAGGGTGAATACATATCTCAGAGTGTGTGAACCTAGGGGCAGTGGGTCTTTAAATCTCTACTCTCCACCCAGAAGGCAATGCCAGTCCACAGGCCTATTCCCAAGGAAGATAAGGAGCAAGGGGGAGGATGCAAAATGGAGAAGGAAACAGAAATTCTGGCTGGGTTAGGGAAGAGATATGCTTTCCAGTTACTGCACCCCCCAGGGATGAAGTTCCTTTAATTCCCCATGTTTGGTCCTTTTTCTTCAAATTCCCACACTCACCATTTGGATCCTTTGTGATGACAAAGGTGGCCATGAGCAGCAGGAGGAGAGGCTGCGATTCAAAGTTCTTCATCTTCTTGGTGAGTGCAGACTGAGTTTCTGCTAGTAGGTATTCATTTTATAACCTTGATAAGGAGGAGGCTGATTGGCTTCTCTAGAAATCCCCAATGGTAGTGATAAACTGTGTTTGCTTTGAGGCATGGAAAGATGAAGTCCTGTAAGAGCAGTCCCTAGGGCTCTGATTCACCAGCTCAGATCTAGCTCTGGGGCCTGGGAGCATAAGTGCAGTGTGTGGTAAGACAAGTTGTTTACCTTGATGCGTGAAGTCCTGGCCATGACCACAATGCTCTTCTGAGTCCATGTGATAGGCCATTGACTCTGTAAGACTCACCAATTTTAATGTCAGGATGCCTACAATGGCTGACAAAGAGAATGCTCCTCAGAGCGAATCATAATTATGTGGATTGTGTCAACCAATCTTCATCACATTTAAAACTCTAATTTTGTGACATTTGCTTCAGCAAACATAATTAGGAAAGTACATAAGAAGAGAAAGAAGAGAATGTTTACAAAAAGTACCAACTATTTTCCAATACAATAATGAGTTGAATACAACTTCTGCCTATTTTTATTCTCACATTTCCCATTAGATATCCTTGGGATTTTTTTTTTTTTTTTTTTTTCTGGTTTTTCGAGACAGGGTTTCTCTGTGTAGCTCTGGCTGTCCTGGAACTCACTTTGTAGACCAGGCTGGCCTCAAACTAAGAGATCCACCTGCCTCTGCCTCCCAAGTGCTGGGATTAAAGGCATGCACCACCACCGCCCGTCTATCCTTGGGATTTTTAAAAATATGTTTATTCAATTTATATCCTGATGCTGTCCCCAAGATACCCTCACATACCCTACTGTATTCCTCACCACTTCTCCTTTGACATGGTGGAGGGCCCTCCAAAGCTTACCTCTTCCCTGGCACATCAAGGCTCTGCAGTGCTTGGTGCATCTTCTTCCACTGAGGCCACAAAAGGCATTCCAATCAGGGTAATGTATTCCACACAGAGACAACACCTTTAAAGACAGTCCTTGCTCAACTTGTTGAAGGAACCACATAAAGATGGAGTTTGATATCTGCAATACATGTACATGTTCAGCATGTTTGGGGGTGTGATTAGGAGGAGGAGATAGATCAGAGATGAAAGAATGCCTGGGTTCAAAACAATTTGCTCATTTGTTAGTGATTCAGTCTCTGAGATCCCCCAGATGTCGAGGTTAGCTGACACTGTTGGTCATCTTGTGGAGTTCCTGTCTCCTTCGGAGACCTCAATTTCAAACTCAACTCTTCCATAAGATCCCCCAAACTCCATCCAAAGTTTGGCTGTGTGTCTGTCTCTGCATCTCCTTCAGTCAGCTTCTGGATGGGGCCCATCAGAGGGCAGTTATGGTAGGACCCTGCCTTTAACCATAAAAAAGCATCAGAACAGCGTCATTGATTGGAACTTGTTCACGGGATCTGTCTCAAGTTAGGGCAGTTATTGGGTGGACATTCCTTTATCTATGATCTATCTCTGGTCTCCACATTTCTTGTACACAGGATAAATTTCAGGTCAAAAATATTGTGGGAGGTTTAGTTTCCCTATTGCTACAATGATGTACCTGCCTGGCTACAATGAGTACATGGTCTTGAAATATTTAATATCCCATCTCCTAGGAGTCTCAGATAATCAATTCACATCACAAGCATCTGAGATATCCTCAAGGGACCCTCCTAATCACATGCCCAAACATGCTGCACATTTCCATTCATTCTCCTGGTCCTCTGGCTTTGTCTCCTGTTTCTCCCCAAAGTTGATGTAGAAACCTGCCCTTCATCCCTGTCTGCTCCATCACTCCGTTCCCTCCCTCCATTTGCCTCATAAGATTATTTTATTTCCCTTTCTAGATGGCATTCAAGCATCTTTGGTTGAGCCTTCTGTCCTAGCTTCTATAAGTCTCCTTAAGGTATATTGTGTTTTCTATATTTTATGACTAATATACACTTCTCTTTTTGGGTCAGGGTTCCGTCATCAGGATGTGTTCTCAAGTTCCATCCATGTGCCTGCAAAATTCATGATCTCTTTCTTTTAATGGCTGAAGAGTATTCCATTGCTTGGATGTACCACATATTATTAATCCATTCTTCAGATGTGTGACATCTAGGTTTTTCCTAGATTCTGGCTATTATGAATAAAGTTGCTGTGAACATAGTTGAGCA
Source organism: Mus minutoides (assembly GCA_902729485.2). NCBI lineage: Eukaryota > Metazoa > Chordata > Mammalia > Rodentia > Muridae > Mus > Mus minutoides. Next base: position 481,138 of record LR749865.1, read on the forward strand.
AGTATCCCGTTAGTATACTAGGGTATTTTGGGGTAAAGGTCCAGTACTGGTATAACAGGCTCTGCAGGTAGAATTATTCATGCTTTTTCTGATAACCACTACATTGATTCCCAAAGTAGTTGTAGAAGTTGACACTCACCAGCACTGGAGGTGGTTCTCCTTGCTCCATGTCTTCCACACCCTGNCATCACTGTTTGATATTAACCATTCTAATGTGTGTCAGATGGAATAACGAGGCCAGTTTGACATGCATATCGCTGATAATAAAGCACAGTTAGCATTTCTTTAAGTCCTTCTCGGCCCTTCTAGATCCCTTTGATGAGAATTCTCTTTTTAGTTCTGTCACATTTTAAATTGGGTTATCTGGGTTGTTTGTTTCTAACTTCTTGAGTTCGTGGAATTTTGTATATTAACACGCTGTCAGATTTAGGGATGATGAAGATGCTATCCAAATCCGTAGCCTGTGGTTTGTCCTATTGTCAGTGTCCTTTACTTTGCAGAACATAATCATTTGTTGATCTTACAGCCTGAGTCATTAGTATTTTGTTCCAGAACATTTCTCCTGTACCATTGCGTTCAAGACTCTTCCCCAATTTCTTGTCTATTAGATTTGGTTTATCTGATTTTACATTGAGGTCTTTGATCCACTTGGACTCGAGTTTTGTGCAGGGTAATAACTATGCTTCTCTTTGCATTCTTCTACAGGCAAACACCCATTAGACCAGCAACATTTGTTGAAGATACTTTTTCACCACCATATAATTTTGGCTTTTTTGTTAAAAATCAGGTGTCCATAAGTGTGTGGGTTTATTTCAGGGTGTTCTATTCCATTCCATTGATCAACCTTTCCATTCCCATACCAACCAGGCAGTTTTCATTATTATTGCTTTGTAGTTCAGCTTTAGTTCAAGGATGGTGATAATTCTAGTTATTTTACTTTACTGGATTCCTGCAGCTTAAATTTTTCTCAATGCAATCTTTAATAATAAATGCTAAACCTCCCTTCTAGGCCACTATACACCAGAGGCAGTGGGAAAGAAAGGTTGGTATCATTACACAGAGAGAGTGGACCTGTTTAGAATTTGTTCTTTGGAGCAAATCGCATCTGCGTTGTCAGAAAATCAGCCATTCAGTTCACAAAATAAACAACAGCAGTTTGATCCACTGGCAAGTAACGTCACAAAAATGCCAGCAGTCCAGTTCAGTAGTGTCAGCATAGCAAACATGAATCAAAAGGGATGTTACCACCAAGAAGAAAGAGCCAGGCCTCAGCAAAATCAGCAGGCATCATCAGGAAGGACCAGGACCTAAAGGGATGCCAAGGAAAGTTCTTGGCCTTGTCTCTCTAAAGGAAGCAGAGATCAGGGAAGATAGGAGACCAAGAAGCATTGCAAAGCAAGCTATACAAGAAAGCTCAACCCTGCATAACTGCCCTTGAGCCCTATTTATACACGATCCACCAATCATATGTCCTCCATGGGTCTTCCCCTAGCATGTGTCATGACTCAGCAAACATACTGACCCAGTGTGTGAGTCTGTCATAGAAATATTCCATATGAGTCTGGATCAGCTGAAATTACTCTCTCAGTGGAAGCAGCAACAAGAATTCAGAATACACCTATTTTTTTTTTTTTTTTTTTTTTTTGGTGGCATTTCTCTCGATGGACTCACAACAAACCGATATCATCTACATAATGTAAGGCCAAAATTACGTGTTTGTCATAATCACAGAAGCCTTCATCATTAGTTCTCTCACATATTTGTTTAGCAGAACATCCTTACACTATAATCCCCTTCAGCAAAGCACTCCTTAAATGTCTGCCAGGCAAAATACCATCCAACACAACTGCCTTTCAAAAAAGAATAGATGTTCCAATTCAGCGTCCTGGTATCCACATGACTGCTTACACCTGTCTGTGAATCAAGGCCTTGGAGACCCCATTCTATATTCTAAATGAGTGGGATGGTAATATATTAATTAAGCATATTCCAAATGAGTGCAGGGTGGGCAGATAGATAAGAACCAGAAGCTATGAATGGCAGTGGATGCAGGGCCTCTATTTTGGCCTAATACTTGGTTTAATGACTTTCTTTTTATACAGTTTCCTAGGATACCACAGTCCCTGTGGAGAGGAGTTCAGAGTTTCTGATGTGCCTGAATGCTGGGAGGTTAGCAGAAGACGCATTCCTTCTCAATGTCAAATCAACTATTCTAACTTTTTGCCATTAATTATTTTAAATACAAGTGGAGTCCATACTAGAGATTAATACTGCTCAAAAAGCTGTTTCTTACTCTTTTAATTAGAAAAAATGTACACTGTCTGTATAGTTCCACGATTCATATATTGGGAGAGAACAGGGCCCATACGTGCATCTAAAACAGCCTAGCAAAAGGGAAAGAAGTACAATTAGATAAAGACTATAATAAAAGATGTCAGATCCTATCTCAATACCATAAAAAAAAAAATCACATAGCAATTGAACACTTCTGATCTGACTCTGTAACTTGCTAAATTCCTGCCATCTCTTATAGTCATTGATAAATAAACACACTTTAAACTTCACAGAAGGCTTTTGAGTCACAGTGCTCACCTGTAATGCAGGCACCTGAAAGGTAGTGTTAGGAAAATCAGAAGTTTGAAAATCAGAGACCTATGGTGTGGAAGGACACACACTCACAGTTTCCAGAGAATATACTGGGGGAAATTAGGTAACAGCTGTCAGAAAAGGTAAGTGATATTCAGGAATCTCCAGTTTATAAGTAACTAAAATTAAAAAAGAACCAGCAGGGGGAAGCAGGGTCCTACAATATCTTTCTTTCAACCTAAAACATGTCAGAATATGAATCATGAACCTGGAGAGACAGAGGGAGTCTCTGAAGTGGTTTTGGCTTTTCTTCCAAAGATGGTCACACTTAATAAAGTCATTTTTTTCTGCTGTTTACTGTACTTTTCTATTTAATTGTCTTTTGTCTTGGCAGATACTAGCTTATTACAGCTGTCAGAAAACAAGCTTTGACCCTACAAATTCTGATGTCAATAACACCATGAGGATGAGTGTGGTCACAGTCCGTGGCTTTGTGGGGAAATTAAAGACACAAACCTGTTGCTGTCAGAAATTAGAGACAATTAGAGAAAGGCAGCATGCTCATACTCAATACTGAAGACTTGTCTCATTCCATGGAGGTACAGAAAACAAAACAGACTAGGCACGGCTGCCCACTTCCTGAGGGTAGAGTACTACATTACACAGAGGGATAGTGCACAATAATGTATGAGGGGAAAGACGGCAAGTTCAGTAATGGCTGGCTGAAGTGAAGAGTGGTCTCTGGAGAACTCAAAAAAACTAGCAAACTAAAGTAGAAATTTTTATAAGCCAAAACAAAAATGTCCCCATTTCATTAAATGGGGATTAGGGAGCCTAGAAAGCATTTGCCCTGTGAGAAGAAGTTAATAGGGGCCTGTTTAAGATCCAGAACTCCAAAATTTTGGAAATGTTTTTACAGGAAGAATTGGAGTGGGGATAGGGAGATTTCTGTCCAGGCCTGGTTGGAGAGTTCTGGTGAAGGGAAGAGAATGCAGCCAGGAAGGGGAAGCCATTTTTGCTGCTTCAGGTGCAGTTGGCTCCACCTGTCTCTCTGCCATTCCTCCCTGGTTATTCAGTTACTCTGAGCTTCCCTACACTGGGTTAGGTCAGGCTGGGCCAAGGAGAGGCCAACTAGCCAGTGAGAAGTGGGGCAGAGCTTCAGGTGGCATTTCTGGAGAGCAAACTTCTTCCCAAGTGTTACAGCTCTTAGGACAGAAGCTCTTGGATGATGGAGTAGTTCTTGCACACCTTTACTCCTTCTGGATAGGATTCTTATATACAGTTTTGATGTGGGTCAGAATTGACAACAGGTAATTCTCAATGGCTTGGTCTGAGAGCTTAGGGGAACCTTATTTGCATATGGGGGAGAATGGTGCTGCTCCTATTTGACTAATGGCCACACACCTATCTGTAGGGGGTAGGCTGTGGGAGGCTGTAGCTGGGACAGAAGCCAGGAGTCCAGGAGGCATGGCCAAACTCTTACCATTCCAAGAAGACAAAATCACCACCCACTAGGTCTCTGGGATTCAATGCCTGTGTTCTGCTGCAGACTAGGCTGTCAGTGCACAGTCCACCAGCCCATACCACATCATAGTTTTCCCATGACACTAGGCTAAACTCCCACATACTCTCAAGAACAAGACAAGAAGCACAAATCTCTGCACATTCACAGGACTTTCTAAAAATACCAACCACCCATGTTATGGCTATCATTTAATATATCTGAAATTATGGACCCATGTATACTTTCTTTTATCTTTTCTTGGGTCCTATTCAGAATCAGCACCCATATCACCACAAATTTCACATCAAATTTTGTAAGCAAAAGAAGATTTTAAATTTAGGGTGAGGAATTCAAATGTCCAAGTTCAATTGTTCCTTTGAGGGCTTACATTTTATATTTTCTGTACCTGATTAGGGAAAATAGTGTTGGGCTACTGATTGATCCACATTCAATATGATAGGTAGATGAGAATACATTTGAAAAGCATGTTTAAAAGGAGTTCAGGGTGGACAGGAAGATAAGATCCAGATAATGTGAATGCCAATTTTCGACAAGTCCTTGTTTAAGAGAGTTTCTTTGTTTCCAGGATGGATACTCAGTCTCTGTGGACAGGAACCTGGAGGTGCTATTCTGCCCAAATGTGGGGAGGTTAGTATGAGTCACATTCCATGTCATTCCCAAGTAAGCAGTTCTAAATTTTTGCCATTGATTATTTTCAATATGAAATAGATACCATAAAATGGAAAATAATACTGCTCAAAAATTACACTGTAATTTCACACATTCTACCTGATATGTCAATTGCTAAATTCCTCCCCTTTCTTATAGACTTGGATGAGTAGACAAATTTTTAAACTTATCAGAAGCCTAGATAGTCAAGCACACACCTGTAGTGTTAGCATGCGAATGGTAGGGGTGGTAATAAAATGGGGCAAATTAGGATATTACCATCAAATGAGGTAACTGATGTCCACTCATCTCTAGTTCATTAGAACTTTTAAATAAGAAAACTGGAGAGCTAAAAAATAATATAAAATAAAATAAAAAAGGGTGAAGAGATGGAGGACTCCTAATTCCCTACCTAAAACTCATATCAGCATCCTACAGATAAACCCAGGGTAACAGTGGGAGTCTCTGGAACTCTTTGCCCTTCTTCAAATATGGGCAACTTTTCTGCATGTCCATTGTCTGCATGTCCATTGTCCAGAATATCAGGACAACTTGAGGAGAAAAATACTAGACTCAAACTAAGGACAGAAAACAGGTCTGATATCCTGTAGATCCAGGAAACAAAAACAGATGAAACACACATGCCAACTTCCTAAGGATGGAATACTACATGATTCTCAGTGAAATTTTTCTAGAATGTACAAAAGGAAACAGTCTGCAATTTCAGTAGTAGCTTTCTGAAGGGAGGAGTGATCTATGTCCATCTCTAAGTATATTAGCAAGTAAAGTATGACATTTTACAAACCACAACAACAATAACAAAAAGGTCACAGTTTAAAAAGTGAAGATTATTTTGTCTACAGGGTGCCCAACTTGTGAGAGAAAACAGAAACCGCTTTAAGACAGACAGCACTAGGATATTGACATAATTCTTACAGAAACAATTATTGGGGGAGACTGGAAGCTTGTCAGATTGTCTAGTTCCAAAAAGCACTGACTGCTCTTTCAGGANATGGTGAACAGGGCAAACAATTCTGTACCTAGATGATGCAGGAAGCCAGGCATGGACAGCCAGAATGGCAATCCTGCAAGGCATCATAGGGCGGGGCCAGGGATAGGCTTTCCTTCCTGTGGTGGAGATGCAGAGTTCTTGCAGCTACAGAATGAAGTTCTTTCTCTGAAGACCTTCACTCACTTGCCAGAGTCTGAGTCAAGAGCAGCAAGGCTTCCAGCAGCAAGAAAAGGTCTAGAGGTAACAATGTCTACCTCCTAAATGATGGTGCAGATTTAGTTCAGTAAGGTTCTTATTTCTATACAAGTCAGAACATAAGGATGAGGCTGAATGCCTTCTCTAAGAATTCACAGTTGAAAGTATCAAGAATTAAAGGGTCATGAAAATCTTAAATATTAGGAAAGAAATCTCCAGAGGCCTGCTTCCCCACTCCAGAATATGCTCTGGTCTCTGATATCCTGTGAACAGTATCTAGGGGAAAGGTGCTTACCCTGATGCCTCTACCTGTCCTGTTGACAACATCCTACTGAGTCTTAGACCAGATTCTAATTTGTCTGGCAGTATCAATAAAGGGAAAGAAAGCAAAAGCCTGTGTCTCTCAGTGGAGTGTCCTGCTCTAGTTCACAATCTGGGATTTTGTTTCCTCACTGTTATGTCATGGACTTTAATAGTGTGCTAAGGCCTCCTCACTAAGCCTTTGTTTCCTGGTGATCATAGATTGCAGAGTTCTGAAGAAGGACCCAGAACTTTAGGATGAAGCTGTCTGTTCTGTCAGCGGTCATGAACACCATGTCCAGAGAAGGTCAAGTGTAGTAGTGGCAGGAGATGAGAAAGACGATGCACTACTGACACATCTCTGATGAGCTCCAACTCAAAATTCTGCCTAGAGTCTCTGTAACCCTATCACACTAGGCTGACACTCTAAATAATCTCATGCCTCAGACAAACAGCACAGTGCTCTGTGTATTCATCAGGGACTTTCAAAAATACCAACTACCCACATTATGGCCACTCTATTAGGGTTTTACAGTTGTGAACAGACACCATGACCAAGGAAGCTCTTATCAAGGACATTTTATTGGGACTGTCTTACACGTTCAGAAGTTCAATACATTAACAACAAGGTGGGAGCATGGCAGTTAATTCCAAAACCTATATGGGGGCTTCAATATGCTTGGCCCAGGGAGTTGCACTATTAGGAGGTTTGGCCTTGTTGGTGTAGTTGTGAGCTACTTGATGGAGGAAGAATGTCACTGTTGAATGGGACATTCCTCCTAGTTACATAAGGGCCACCAGTCATTCAGGCTTGCTTTCAAATCCTGATGTAGAAGTCACAGATTCTTTAGCACCATGACTGCCTGGACACTGTCATGCCTTAGGTCATGATTATAATGGTCTGAATCTCTTGTACCACACAACCCTTACTACCTAAAGCTGGTTAACGGTTTTAGCAGGTCTGTGGTTCTCTGAGTGTCCCTACATAGTTCCATTTACTATTTTTATATAACAGACTGCAAGAACTACCAGTTAGATGTTGTGATCACTGCAGAGCCCACTTCCAATTAGGGAACAGGAAGACTTCAGTTGAGTTAAAGCAGAAATTCAGATTTCCAGGTAACGCACCTAAGCCAACCTGAACCCTGAGTCTTCTGTAAGGCTCTTTCCCTCCTGAACTCAGGAGGTTTTGGATCATGGTTTTGGATCAAGGACAGGGATCAAAAGAAATCAGGATACAACGATTCCTCTTTTGCTTAAAAGTACAGTCTTCATCAGGACTTCTCTCTCTTCACTTTATAACCTTCATGTGCATTAGGGAGTTGGGGTCTCTAGCTATTGCCAGTAGGAATGACAGACAAGGTTGTTGCTGTAGTGTGGGTCTGCTATAATCTCCCCAGGTGTGCCTGCAGAAGATCCTTGCTACTGCTCATATTCTCTGAATTTATGAATGAATGACACACATGCAGCCTTATATTTTAATAGGCCTTAAACAGCTCAATGGGCCATATCCAAACTCCCTCATTGCTAATGGCTCCCCTTAGATACTCCTGAGTTATTTCTTATTAGAATCTATATTCCATCTTTGCTACCCCACACCCAGGCTTGCAGACCTCCCAGGCCCTAATTTCCAACTTTTACATGTTGTCAGTCTCACTGTGTCTTACACTTCTCAGGGCTAGACTTTCTCCTTCCTGACATGGTAGCTTCCTTGTCCTGCTGCTTCCTTCCCTGGGAATCCTAGTAGTCTTGACTCTGTCTTCCTGCCCAGCCATTGGCCACCAGCAACTCTGTTTACCAATCATATACAACAGGAGGCCTAGACCTTCAGGGTATTACATGCGGACCTGAGGATTCCAGTGTAATTTTGGAAACCCAAATAACATTATGCAAGAAATAAACCAAGGGGTCTCTCTGAGACCAGTGTGCACAGATCAGCTTGCAGACTGTGGAGGGTGAGCGAGCAGAGTGCAGAAGCAACAGAGCCTCTGGGACAGGCAGAAGCCACTCAGCTTCTGGGACAGACCCCCATTTCTGGCTACAGAAATCCAGGCACCTTCCCCAAAAGAGAAGAGGTGGCTGCCCAGTAGGGCTGTGACCCCGAAAGTCCCCCAGGTAAGGGAGCCATCTTGTCCCCCAGGTCCCTCTGAGACCAGTGTGCTCAGATCAGCTTGCAGACTGCAGAGGGTGAGCAGTGGACTGCAGAAGCAACAGAGCTTCTGGGACAGGAAGAAGCCACACAGCTTCTGGGACAGATCCCCATTTTTGGCTGCAGAAATCTGGACACCTTCTCTGTCAGAGAAGAGGTAGCCACCCGGGAGGGCTACAACCCCCAGAGCAGACTGTGCAGGTGAGCGCACAGGCTACGGAGGCAACACATCTTCTGGGACAGGCCCCTATTTGGGCCATCATCTTCAACCAGAAGGCAAGTCTGAATGCCAGACCTCTGTGCACCTTCCTTGCAAGAGGAGAGCTTGCCTGAAGAGAGTACTCTGACCACTGAGACTCAGAAGAGAGCTGGACTCCCAGGACAGCTGACAGAGGCTAACAGAATCACAGGAGGAACAGGCTCCAGCCAGAGAAAACTATAACAACTAACTCCAGGGATTACCAAATGGTGAAAGGCAAACATAAGGATCTTACCAACAGAAACCAAGACTGCACACCAGCACTCCCACCTCAGCCAGTCCTGGATACCCCAACACACCCAAAAAGCAAGATTCGGATTCAAAATCACATTTCTTGATGCTGGTAGAGGACTTTAAGAAGGACTTTAATAACTCAATTAAAGAAATACAGGAGAACAACACTAAAGAGGGAGAAGTCCTTAAAGAATCACAGGAAAACACTGCTAAACAGGTGATGGAATTGAAGAAAACTATCCAAGACCTAAGAAAGGGACAAAGAAACAAAACAAAACAAAACAAAACAAAACAAAACAAAAAGAAAAACCAAAACAAACAAACAAACAAACAAAAAAACCAAAGTGAGACAACTCTGGAGATAGAAACCCTAGGAAAGAAATCAGGAACTATAGATGCATCAGCAACAGAATACCAGAGATCAAAGAAAGAATCTCAGGTGCAGAAGATTCCATAGAAACATGGGCAATCAAAGAAAATGCAAAATGCAAAAAGATTCTAACAGAACAGCAATGGCTTGTGCTGTAAGACCAAGAATTGACGAATGGGACCTCATGAAATTTCAAAGCTTCTGTAAGGCAAAAGACATTCTCAATAAGACAAAAAGGCCACCAACAGATTGGGAAAGGATCTTTACCAATCCTAAATCTGATAGGGGACTAATATCCATCATCTACAAAGACTCAAGAAGCTGGACTCCAGAAATTCAAATAACTCCATTAAAAAATGGGGTACAGAGCTAAACAAAGAATTCTCAAGTCAGGAATACCGAATGGCTGAGAAGCACCTGAAAAAATGTTCAACATTCTTAATCATCAGGGAAATGCAAATCAAAACAACCTTGAGATTCCACCTCACACCAGTCAGAATGGCTAAGATCAAAAATTCATGTGACAGCAGATGCTGTGAGGATGTGGAGAAAGAGGAACACTCCTCCATTGCTGGTGGGATTGCAAGCTGGTACAACCACTTTGGAAATCAGTCTGTCAGTTCTACAGAAAACTGGACATAGTACTACCAATTGATCCAGCAATACCTCTCCTGGGCATATACCCAGAAGATGTTCCAACTGGTAATAAGGACACATGCTCCATTATGTTCATAGCAGCCTTATTTATAATAGCCAGAAGCTGGAATGAACCCAGATGCCCCTCAACAGAGGAATGGATACAGAAAATGTGGTACATTTACACAATGGAGTACTACTTGGCTATTAAAAACAATGAATTTCACACAAGCTGCGCGAGTCTTAAAGACGGGTAAAGAAGGCATTCTTGTTAGAACAACCTAAGACAGACTCAGCCTTGTTTATTAAATTAAAAGGGGGGAGATGTGGAGAGCCTTTTTGGGGTGCTGCTTGGCAGGAGTCTGACATTGGCCATGACAAGGAAATGGGCTTCAGGCAGGAAGGAGTCTGACATTGGCCATGACAAAAAAGTAAGCTCAGGCAGGGACCTGACATTGGCCAAGGTCAAGAAAGTAAGAATCTGGTTTTAGGGTAGAACAAAGAAGTAGGCTCAGATATCTTGATCTTCCTTAGAAACAGCATCACTGGGGTGATCATGAGGCTGTGTGTTTATTGTCTTGCTTGTTCCTGGACTTTTTATCTTTCTAGTTCCTCATTGTACTGCTTGCCCTTAATACCTGCATGTGATTAAAATGGTATAAAAAGTAGATTGGGAAAATTAAATTTGCCTTCAGTATCAAAAAAAACCCACAAAAAACAATGAATGTATGAAATTCTTGAGCAAATGGATGTATCTGGAGGATAACATCCTGAGTGAGGTAACCCAATCACAAAAGAAGTCACTTGATATGCACTCACTGATAAGTGGATATTAGCCCAGAAATCTAGAATTCCCAAGATACAACTTCCAAAACAGAAGAAAATCAAGAAGGAAGACCAATGCGTGGATATTTCATTCCTCCCTAGAATAGGGAATAAACTATCTATGGAAGGAGTTGCAGAGACAGATACTGGAGCAGAGATGGAAGGATGGACCATCCAGAGACTGCTCCACCTGGGGGTCCATCCCATAATCAGCCACCAAACACAGACACTACTGCATACACCAGCAAGATTTTGCTGAAAGGACCCTGATATAGCTGTCCCCTGTGAGGCTCTGTCAGTGGCTGGCAAATACAGAAGTGGATGCTCACAGTAATCTCCAACAACTTCCAAGCAATGCTGCGGTCCTGCCTCAGCACAAGGAGGGTCCTGAGAAAGGCAGGAACGGGAACAGCGCTGATTCAATAATGACTTGGAGGCAGTAGTAGATGCAAGCTGCTAGTTCAGGTACTCTCTCTGTTCCCTTGATAATTCTCAGTCTTCACAAGTTGGGCAAAGCCTGACTCCTTTCACGCTTGCCTGAGCATCTCAACAATTTCACCAACTGCTATCTTAGCTGTGCAGGTCTTCATTCAGTGCAATGTAATCTCGCCCACTGATGATTAATACTAGGAATCCATGACTGAAGTACTCTCCAGAAAGCACATCAAAGCCATGCCTCCTGTGGATTGTCATAACCTGGAAAATCCCTCACTCTCTGCCACTCCAACAGGCCAGATCCCATTGTGCAACCATGTCCCAGCCTTTCTTAGTGGTCAGATTTGGATTTTAACTGTGCAGAAACTCAGGTCAGTGTCTTGAGCTATGTGCAGACTAGCTACAATCAGTCACATTTTCTGGAGGTGAACCCCTAATGTACTTGGAAAACCATATGGGTGTGGAGAGCCAGAGTACTGCCGTAAGACCAGTGTATATAGCCCAGGCCATGAGAGCAGTGTGTGTAGCCAAGGCAAGAGAGTAGTGTGTGCAGTCAAGAGGACCTCTTATCTATGTTTAGTCTGTAGAGAAACTTTCTCAAGAAGAGCTTTGTTTGCTGAACTGGAGCTGCAGAAATAAACTTGAGCCTTGCTCAGAACACTGTCTTGGCTTCATGTTTCTCCTGCCACCCCACCCCAACCTGACCTTTTCATTTCCAGCCCCCCCCCTTTTAGGTAATCCCTGCTCAACTGTAAGCTGCTGGACAGCTACACATGGGGACCTGAAGTTTGGAATTTCTGATTTGGTAGTAGATGTGGAAAACTACCTTCATTGTTTCTTTCAAGAACTGGTATCTCTCGGGATGCTCTGTGTTATCTCTTCCCAAACCTCTGGCTTCTGTTGATCCATTCATGGTACCGGGTTCTTCATCATTTCACTCTTTGATCTACTATTGAATACTAGGATCTGTGTATTATCCACATAACAGGTAAAGATGGATTGGGGCTCCAGGAGTCCAGAAGAGTTCATAAAAAGCTCAGTGGACCTTTAGGCATAAACTCTCCACCTAGGAGCCAATGCCAGTCCACAGCATTAGTCCTGAAGAAGATAAGGATTGGGGGAAAGGTGCAAAATGGAAAAGGGAACAGAACTTCTGGCTGGGCTAGGGAAGACATAAGCTTTCCAAATGCTATGTCCATAGGGGTGGAGTCCCTTTGCTTCCCCAGGTTAGGTCCCTTTCTTTCAGATTCCAACATTCACCCTTTGGATACTTGGTGAAGGCCAGGGTGACCATGGGCAGCAGGACAGCCTGGGGCACAAGATCTTCATCCTGCTGATGAGTGCAGACTGAGTCTGACAGTATGTGTTCACTTTATAATCTTGATATGGAAGAGGCTGATTGACTTCTCTAAGAATTCCCAAAGGTAGTAATAATGGGTGGTTCATAGAAAGATGAACTCCAGGAAGAGGAGTCTCTAGGGCCATGCCCCCCACCCTACCTCAGATTATAGTTCTGGGGCCTGGGATCCTAGAAACAGAGAGTGATAAGACAAGTTGTTTACTCTGATGCTTGTCCTCCTGACCATGTGGACAATGTCCTTCTGAAGCAACCTGAAAGGCCATTGAGTCAGCAAGGCTCAACCATTGAGAGGTCAGTAGTCAAGGTTCAGAAAGAGATATGCCTTCTAAGGTATTCATGACTGTGTGGATTGTGTGAATCCATTTTCACTACCTATAAAACTGAAATTTTGAGACACAGAGTTCATTGAATATATTAATAAAATGCATATGAACAAAAAACTTTTACAAAAAGTCACAACTATTTTCCTAAATACAATGATAAGGTGAAAATAATATCTGCTTATAATATCCTCATATTTCCCATTAGTATGTCTTTGAGTCTTTTTAGCATTTTTAAATTCACTTTCCATCCCAATCACTGCCCTTCTCTGTCTTGTCCCCAGGCACAAAGTCTGTCCACTATCCCCCTCCCCTTCTCCTCTCAGATAGTGGAGGCCTCTCCTCAGTTTACACCCATGCTGGCACATGAATTCTCTGCAGGACTAGGAGGATTATCTCCCTCTGAGGCCAGACAAGACAACCCAGTTAGGGGAACATATTCCACAAACAGGCAACAGCTTTGGAGAGAGATCCTGCTCTACTTGTTGGAGGACCCACATGAAGACTGAGTTCTGCTACACACACACACACACACACACACACACACACACACATACACACACACACACACATGCAGGGGCCTAAGTCCAGCCTATTTTTGCTGTTTTGTTAGTCAGTGGTTCAGTTTCTTAGAGCCCCTAAGGGTCCAGGTTGTTTGACTCTGTTGGTCTTCCTTTGGAATTTCTGTCTTCTCCCAAATCTTCCATAAGAGTCCCCAAGTTCCATCCAATGTTTGCCTGTGGGACTTTGCATCTGTTTCAGCCAGCCGCTGAATGGAGCCTCTCAGAGGACAATTATGCTAGGTTCCTGTCTACAAGCATAACAGAGTATCATTATCAGTGTCAGTGATTAGTTCTTACATGTGGGGTATTGGGCTATGCACAGACAGGCTGGTCTCCAATCCAGCTGAGGTCTGAACCCCAAAGGGTGATCATTCACCTACATGACAAGATAGGCATTCCCTTATGCTCCTGGAACTCTGGCTCCTGCCTAAGTTACTGCCCCCCTACAGCCCCCACAAGAAAAGCTTGGCTAGAAGTCAAGTAGACAATGTCCCAAGCTTCTGACCTTCAGGCTAAACTCCTCCCCAGTTACCTAGCAACAGTAAAGACCATAAAAGGGGCTGTAAGGCCCCCACCTTGCTCTCTCACTACTCTCCTCTAACTCTCTTACTCTTCACTCTTCTCTTTGTCTTCCCTCCTCTCTCTTTGTCTTCTCTCTTCTCTCTCCTCTCTCCTCTCCCTCTTACTTTCTTTCTCTCTAGCCCCCCTCTCTTTTCTACCTTCTCTCTTTCTCCCTGCCTTTCTACAATAAAGCTCTAAAACTATACAGAGTCTCTGCTCATCAAGGCTGTGCTCACTCTCTTCAGTGTTGTGAACCTCTTCCCTCATCCCTCTCTCCCATAATCCCGGTGGCTTTAGCAAAGTAGCTCTGGAGCTTCCAGGTAGTGCTGCCCCTTAGCCACCCCTCGCCCCAAAGAGTGGACCAAAGGCTTGAATGCCCAACCGGGCTGAGTGGAAAGTGTATAGCAGCTCTCCCATGCCTGACTGACCAGAGAATAGGTGGAACTCTGGCGGGGTGTGGGTCTTCCCCTTCCCCCTCTTCCCCAGGGCCCCCCCTTTTTAGTTCCCGATACTTACCCATGAGATGGATCTCAAGTAAAGGGGGTTATTGGGTAGACTTTCCCTCAGTCTCTGCTCTATCCCCTTTCCTCGAATTTCTTGTAGACAGAATAAATTTGAGGGGGAAAATATTGTGGGTGGGTTAGTATCTCTATTGCTAGAATGAGGTTTCACCCTGGCAGCAGGAGGTGCCCTCTTCATGTTTCACATCCTCACTGCTATGAGTCTCACCTAAGGTCACTCCCCGTCATTGATTCCTGGAATCATTCCCCATCTCAGGTCTCTGATATATCCTTGAGATTCCCACCACCAACACCCTCACCATGCTATACCTATCCATTCATTCTCCTGGCCCTCTGACCTTCTCTCCTGTTTCTCTCCACACCTGATCCCCAAACCCCCCATTCCCCTACCTGTCTGGTCTTCCACCCTGTTCCCTCCCTCCATCTGCCACCTATAATTATTTTATTGCTTCTTCTAAGTGAGATTCAAGCAACCTCTCATGAGCCTTCCTTCTTGTTTATCTCTGGGTCTATGGAGTGTATCATGAGTAACCTGTACTTTATAGTTAGAGTCCACTTGTCTTTTTGAGTCTGGGTTCCCTCAATCACAATGATACTCTTACGTTCCATCCATTTGACTTCATTATTCATGATGCCTTTAAGAGCTGAATAGTGTACACCAGTGTGTAGATGTACCACATTTTCTTAATCCATTCTTCAGTTGAGGTACCTCTAGGTTATTTCAGTTTTTTGGCTATAGGGAATAAAATTGCTGTGGACATAGTTGAGTAAGTATCAGTGTGGTATAATAGGGTATCGTTGGATATATGCCCAGGAGTTGCCTAGTAGTGTCTTGAGGTAGAATTATTCCCAGTTTTGTGAGAAACCACCACATTGATTTCCAAAGTGGTTGTACATGACTGCACCCTCACCCAGAATGAAGGAGTGGTCCCCTTGCTCTACATCCTCACCAGCATGTACTATCACTTGAGTATTTTATCTTAGCCATTCTGACACATATAAGATGGAATGTCACCATCAGTTTTCTTTGCATCTCCCTGATGACTAAGATATTAAACATTTCTGAAAGTGCTTCTCTGACATTCGAGATTCCTCTGTTGAGAATTCTCAGTTTAACTTTTTTAAATTGTTTTTTGTAAAATGTTGGTGTATAGAACTTCTTGAGTTTTTTATATATTTGGGATATTATCCCTTTGTCAGATGTAGGGCTGGTGAAGATCCTTTCCCAATCTGTTGGCTGTTGCTTTGTCTTATTGACACTGTCCTTTGCCTTCCAGAAGCTTTGCAGTTTCATGAGGTCTGATTTATCAATTGTTGATCTTAGAACCTGAGTCACTGGTGTTCTGTTCAGCAAGTTGTATTCTGTACCTGTGAGTACCAGGCACTCCCCACTTTCTGTTCTATTAGATTTATTTTATCTGGTTTTACATTGAGGTCTTTGATCCACTTGGACCTGAATTTTGTGTATGGTGATAGATATAGGTCTATTTGCATTCTTCTACATGAAGATATCCAGTTAGACCAGCACCATTTGTAGAAGATGCTTCTATTGCATGGTTTTACCTGGTTTGTCAAAAATCAGGTGTCTATAGGTATGAGGGTTTATTTGGGGGCCTTTGATTCAGTTCCACTGATCTGATCCTGTACTAATACTATGCAATTTTTATTACTATTGCTCTGTAGTACAGCTTCAGATCAGAGATGGTGACACTTATAGAAGATCCTTCATTCTTCAGGATTATTATAGTGATCCTGGGATTCTGTTTTTCTATATGAAACTGAGAGTTGCTCTTTCAAGTCACTAAAGAATTGCATTACAAGTTTGTTGGGAATTGCATTGAATCTGTTGATTGCTTTTGTTAAGATGGCCGTCTTCACTTTGTAAGTCTTACTGATCCAAAAGCATGGGAGTTTTTTTTTTTTCCATCATCTGATATCTTCCTCAGTTTCTTTCTTCAGTGATTTCAAGTTCTTGTCATATGGGTCTTTCACTTGCTTATTTAGAGTTACACCAAGGAATTTTATGTTATTGGTGGACATTATAATGAATGTTGTTTCCCTGATTTTCCTCTTGGCCTGTTTATCATCTGTACAAAGGAGGGTTACTAATTTTCTTTATTAATTTTGTATGTCCTGCTTTGCTGAACATGTTTGTTAACTGTAGGAGTGCTCTGGTAGAATTTTTGGGATTGCTAATGTATACTATCATATCATCTCTTGGCCATGTGACTTGCATGCTGGGACTTGAACTCAGATATAATGGTGTCAAGGGAAGCTCTTTAGAGAGTGAGCTATGAAATGGCCTGGCACTAATTGAACATCTCTAATCTTGGTTCCCCTTATATTCCAACATTTGCTTCAGACACAGGCATATTTAACTCAGTGACTGAGATGAAAACTCAGAGGACTCTGGCAGAAGAAAAGAGATACTAATGAAGCAACTGTAGTGCCTGGCTCTATGGCTACTAGATTTCTGAAATACTGGGCTTGATGAAATTTAGATTTTCTCAGTAATATTATGATGAAGGAATAGAAGGAGCTAAACCAGTGCCAGTCAAAGGGAAACTTGTTTCAGAAAAGAGAGTCTAGAAGCTTCTGACAGTCTTGTCAGATCATCTCCCAGGAAAGAATGAATCCCAGCAAATGATGTTTTAGGGAAGTCAGTCACTCCCACCCTGTATTTGAGCATTCTAAAGATGACAATAATGTTTTGGTGGGTGATGGGAGTCCTTGAATGTCTTGTTCCTATTGCCATCATGTCCACATTCAATGGTGTCCTTTTTCTTCTTTTCAATCTATTTCTAATTTTTCTTTGGCACAATGTAGAGGGGTGACCAAGCCAAGGTTTTTACTACTGTCAGGTGCCAGGCTTTGATCTGCTGTGGTTAAACCTGGTTTTTCCTCCCAGTCCCAAGCTTCCAGAAATAAGACTAAGACTTAAATTATATTTATAAATACCTTGGCCATATAGCTAGGTATTTATAAATATAAATACTCTGACTAGATGATAACTAACAATACCCATTTATTATATGCTGCATTTTGCCATGTGGCTGGTTACCTGTGCTCAGGTACCACGTGTCCATGTGTCTGTCTACTCACCTTTTTTCAGGCTCTGTTCTCTGACTCCATCTCTCCCAGAATTCTTTCACCTCAGGATATCCCACCTCTATTTTCTGCCTAATCCATAAGCCATAAGCTTTTTAATTGACAGGTTAGGCATCCATACACTCCACAAGATGAATGATCTCTCTACAATTACCCCTTTTTAGTCCAATAGAATGTTCTTTTTTTCAAATATAAATTAAATACAATTGTAACAATTATGAAAACTATGAGGTATGGTATACATTTATAATGTCCAGTCCATTTATATTTGGCTTTTATAGTTCTGCTTCTGGTTAGCTGTTCTGATCAATTGAAGTGTGTCACTTCAGAACATAATTTTTTTGTGTTTAAAAGCTCACATTAAGAAAAGTGTGGTACTCAAGATACAATTTTCAAAACACATGAAAATCAAGAAAAACGAAGAACAAAGTGTGGAAACTTCACCCCTTCTTAGAACGGGGAACAAAACTCCCATGGAAGGAGTCACAGAGACAAAGTTTGGTGCTAAGACGAAAGGATGGATCATCCAGAGACTGCTGCACCCAGAGATCCATCCCATAATCAACCACCAAATGCAGACACTATTGCATATGCCAATAAGATTTTGCTGAAAGGACTCTGATATAGCTGTCTCTTGTGAGGCTAGTCAGTGCCTGGCAAATACAGAAGTGGATGCTCATAGTCATCTATTAGATGGAACACAGGGCCCTTAATGGAGGAGCTAGAGAAAGTATCCAAGGAGCTGAAGGAGTCTGGAACCTTATAGGTAGAACAACAATATGAACTAAGTACCTCCAGAGCTCGTGTCTCTAGCTGCATATGTAGCAGAAGATGGCCTAGTTGGCCATCATTGGGAAGAGAGGCCCCTTGGCCTTGCAAACTTTATATGCCCCACTACAGGGGAACACAAGGGCCAAGAAGTAGGATTGGGTGGGTAGGGGAGCAGGGTGGGAGGGAGGGTATAGGGGACTTTCAGGATCGCATTTGAAATGTAAATGAAGAAAATATCTAATAAAAAAAGAAAAATATATATAAAAAATAATAACAACAACACAACAATAACCAGAAAAAATGCACACTTACAGTGTACAGTTAATACCGGTCTATATTACTTGCTAAATTCCTGCCATTTCTTATAGACATGGATAAGTGGAAATACTTTACAATTTCAAAGAAGGCTTTTGTATCACTGCACACACCTGTAATGCCAGCATATGAAACGTAGGGGTAGGAAATTTAGAAGTTCAAGGATCAATGACCAATGAATTGGGATGAAACACATGCACAGTCTGCAAGAACCTCTATAGAATAACCTGGGACTAATTAGGTAGCTGCCATCAGAAGAGGTCAGTGACGACCATAAATCTCCAGTTTATGAATGAAGAAAAATTTAAAAAATGAAGAACTATAAAGGGGAAAGGAGAGACTCCTAATTTCTATATTTAACCCTGAAACTCCTCTTAAAATTCTAAAAATGAATCTGGAGAACCTGAGGGAGTCTCAGAACAGACTCACTTCTCTTTTAATATGACATTTCATAAATTCCTTTTCCTGAATTTATATATATATATATATATATATATATATATATATATATATATATATAAATAAAATTGTTTTTTAGTCTGTTTGTTTGTTTTGGCAGATAGTTGTTCATTACAGTTGTCAGAAACCAGGTTTTGACAATAGACCTTCTTTTTTTAAAGATTTATTTCATTTATTATATGTAAGTACACTGTAGCTGTCTTCAGACACTCCAGAAGAGGGCGCCAGATCTCGTTACAGATGGTTGTGAGCCACCATGTGGATGCTGAGATTTGAACTTATCACCTTCAGAAGATCAGTCGGGTGCTCTTACCCGCTGAGCCATCTCACCAGCCCATAGACCTTCTGATGATAGTATCACCCTTAAGTTTTATGTGCTCAAGGGTCCAGGGCTTTGAGGACCATCAAGAACAAACTCCTGTTGCTGTCAGGAACTAGAGACATTCTGAAAGGAAAGACCACAGACTCATACTCAGTACTGAAGATGGGCCTCATTACCATGTAGATACAAAAAAAAAAAAAAAACAGATGGGGCAGGGATGCCACTTCCTAAGGATGAAGGACAACATAACACTCAAGGATAGTCCAGTAAAATGTGCAATAGAAAAGTCTCTGCAACTCAGGAATAGCTGTGTGAATTAGAAATGATCTACAGACATCTCTAATTATATTAACAAAGTTAAGTAGGAAATGATACAAAGAACAAATAGAAGTGCTCATTTCATAAATGGAAATTAGTGTATCTATAAAGTATCCATTCTGTGAGAAGCAATTGCCAGAGGCTTGGTTAAGACATAGAACGCCAGAATATTGTTATAAATTTTCAGGAAGAATTATTTCGGGGACCTGGGGGCTGTAGAGTTGGCCCAGTGATAAAGACCACTGACTAATCTTCCAGGAGACTCACATTCAATTTCTAGATCTTGCAAATCAACATAAAACCATCTAAATCCACACACAGGGGGTCTGAACCCATTTTCTGATCTCCAAAGCCACCAGAAAACATCATGGTGCTTAGACATACATACATACAGGGGAAGGAAAAGAAATATACATAATAAAAATGAATAATATTTATTAATTAATGGAGAAGGGAAGGGAGAAAAAGGTTGAAAATAACCCCAACAGGATAGATTATGGAAAATATTCTCCCTTAAAGACAGCCATATCAAGGGCCAAAGCCATTAGATTTCTTAACTGCTAGTATAAAGGTGTTTAAGAGGAAGAGGTAGGATGAAGGAGTTTTATTCCTTAGGAAGTCAGATATAATAGGCTTAAGTCCCCTGAGACTCTGGAGAGGGAGAGGGTATTGAGCTTGGGTGATATACCTTGTAGGGTCCAGTAATTGGATGACAACAGGAGAACAGTGTTTAACAACAGAGTGATTCTGGCCATCTGTGACTTGGGAGTCTACCTGAGAGGCTAGCAAAGAAAACAATATGGTAAAGTTAGTAGGTTGGTGGCAAGGAGGAGGAAGAGGGGTCTCATGAGACAGTAAATTATTACTGAGAATCATATATATATCATGGTAACTCAGGCTATAAGATTGAGTAATATACTGAAATCCTTTAATCAAGTTAGAAGAATTAGGTATAGAATCCCAGTCTTTTTATATTTGAGAAAATTCATTTAGTGAGAAAGTGACATGTACACTGATTAGACCATCTACCCCAGCAACTTAAAGAGGATCAATGCTCAGTTAGGCTAGGTAGGGGAAGAAGTAGAGGACATGACTGTAGATTTAGAGTGAGTGGTGGGAGAGCTGGAACCTGCCAGTGTAGGATGACTTGAGAAGCCTCAGCTGGCACAGGAGGGGAGGAGTCTTGAGAGGTCAAGCAAGGGGGTTCTGGGGAAGTCTGGTGAGAAGAGGAACCTGAGGAGGCTAGGGAAGTAAGAGAGGTTGTAAGAGGCAGGTTGGTGGTAGTGACAAGGAAATCCATTAGCTGGAATGAGAATAGTAGAAGTTTCATCTGGTTGAGGTTTCATAGCTAGAAGAAGTTGAGTTGGGCAGCAGGAAAAGAAAAGAGAAAGTTTGGAGCTCAGATAGGTAAAAGCTTGGACAGAGAGAATCTCCTTCCATTTATGCTAAAGTATCCCACCTTTAGAATGGTGGGATCAAAAGTGACATTACATGGCCACTTAGAGTCCTTATCTGATGGGTACTGAAGCCAGACCTTATTGCAAAAGTTTATAAGCTAGGATGCCTTTAAATCAGGTGCAAGTTTCAGAGGGTTGATCCGGAGCTGGCCAGGATGACATCCCAGTGGGGAGGCTGGAGACATGGTGGAAGACAAAATGTCATTGGGTGAGAGACATTATTAAAATATCCCTACAGGCACTCTGAGAAAAAATTAATAATGATAAGTCAATCTTGCCAAGGCATCCTGATGGCATTAGATCAATGAAATATATTTAAAAGCCAAGTTTAAGCTTACTGGGCCATCACACAGAAGCTAGTAGCTGAGAACTGCATACCTAACATGCATGAGCTATGGTCCCATTGCCTGAGAGAGAAAAGTTTAACAGCAGTGGCAGTGTGATAAAGAAATTGAGAGAGAACAGCTTCCCAGACATCGAGGGGGAGGAGGTCACCCAAGGGTAGGAGTCCTAAACTGAGAAGTCAGCTGGAAGGCCAGTCATAAGTGACCATGGAGAAGTTCATCCCTTAGACCGATAGAGGTTAGCCAATCCTCTCTTGGAACAAGGGGCCCTGTACTCTGACCAGAATGGGAAGCTTTCCAATCAGCTGAGGTTTGCAAGGAGTATTAAAGATCCAGTGCCAAGAAGTATGAGCCTGTGTAGCCAGGAGACTCATCTGGATGAGGTTCAGAACTGTATGACATAAGTCATGTGGTAGTGGCCATTCCATGTGTTGGCATGTTCCATACACCCCACAACCTATCCAGTGGAGGTCACAAAAGAATCTCGGCACTGATGCTAGTATATGTGCAGTATATATCAGTGCAGTATATGCTAGTATATGCTAGTATATATCAGTGCAGTTCCAGAAATATCACACCAGAAACAGGCCTCATGTTTTATTGGTAGAGGCTGCCTGGGGGTGGGAGGGAGTCAGTGAGAGGGAAGGAGAAGAAGGGAGCTGTTCACTGGGGTGCACTTCTTTTATCCAGGCCATGACACATTTGATGCATGTGCAAAAGGATGTGTGGTGGGTGCCATGGCAAAGGGTACAGGCGCAGAGCTGTTGCCTAGAGATGGCAAGTCTCCTACCTCGGGTCAGGGAGCTGGGTCTAAAGAGCTTCTGGATGTACATGGATGCCCACGAGGCTAATAAATAGCATAGAGGGTAGTCAGGTGCCCAGCTATCATGCTTCATAAGACATATTATAAAGTAAAAAAGGTGTGCATCTTTAATCCAGGAACATAAATGGTCAAAGGTGAAGAAGCCCTTGGCTAAGATTTTCATTTTTTATTTTTTTATTTATTTACATTCCAGCCATTTTTCACTATCCCCGTGCCCACTCCAACCATTCCTCATCCCATTTCTCCTTCCCCTTGCCTCCCCTCATCTGGAGGCATCCCCCTTTCCTGGGTGCCACAGACCCTCGGGATCCCCTGTCTGCGTGGGTCGAGTTCTCTTGAGGAAGTGGACAAAGATTCGGCGAATGACAAACAGACCACACAAGGGAGTATGAATCTGAGTGTATTGTGTCAAATTGAGCATCAGACTTTTATACAGAAAAAAATAGTGAGTTAGGTAACACATCTTCAAGGTACAATGAGATCACCGGATGCTTAATGACTCTTACACAAGGCAGAGGAATGCAGTCACAGAAAGGACCGACAGGAACTGGGTAATAAAACAACTGAGACATAATCAGCTCTATCTAAGGTCAGTTATAGTTTTAGGAGCCAGGTGTGAGGTCTTAACAGTCCCAGGGCAAGGGCATTCACACCCAAGTCATGATTCTAATTAAGGAGTTCCGCTCTAGCTAACCTTCTCATGAATAATGCAATACTCTAAAACCACAGCTCAATCTATTTCCTAAACCATTGTAAATTCCTGTATATGGGAGTGACTCAAGTATCTCAGTCTGGTTC
>LR749865.1:504451-555538 GCA_902729485.2 Mus minutoides
AATCTAACTTGGCTATATGTTAAAATAGGAATCCTTAGAAGCACTTATAATGAAGCAATATTAAGGAAAAGCACACAGATCTATTTACCAACTAAAGCAAGGGCATAGGAGCATTCTTTATACAGGATGCTAAGATTCCAGGAGACTAAGTTTCCATGAACTTCTTGCCTTGGACCGTGCCCAGACTTTTCAGCCTGTCACGCGGGTTGCTACTGGAGTGGATGTAGCACCTGGGGACTCAAGTCTCTTGAGAATTAGGTCAGGACTTTTTTTTTTTTTTTTTTTTTTTTTTTTTTTTTTTTTTTTTTTTTTTTTTTTTGGTTTTTCGAGACAGGGTTTCTCTTTATAGCCCTGGCTGTCCTGGAACTCACTTTGTAGACCAAGCTGGCCTCGAACTCAGAAATCTGCCTTCCTCTGCCTCCGGAGTGCTGGGATTAAAGGCATGGGCAGCCACTGCATTTGGGAGGCAGAGGCAGGCAGATTTCTGAGTTCGAGGCCAGCTTGGTCTACAAAGTGAGTTCCAGAACAGCCAGGGCTACACAGAGAAACCCTGTCTCAAAAACAAAAACAAAGAAAACAATAAAACAACTAAAGCAGGCACAATCAGGGTCTTTGGACATAAGTGCAGGAAAAACAGCCATACACATAATAAAAGTGAACATTTATTTAAAGGGAGAGATACAGAAGAGAACAACAGATGCAAACTCTGTAAATTGCCACAGTGGGAGAAATTATAGAAAATGCTTTCCCTCAGGCTCAACCACATAAGTGGCCAAAGCTATTTTCAAATGCTCCTGCTGAGCTGATCCATTGTTATCTATCTAATGACACTCACCATCCCAGCTCAGCCTAGAGTAGATGAGCAAGTCTAAATATAAATAGTTTCCCACAATCTACATGTTTTACATATAGCATACCAAAGAATATGCACCAGAGCTGCAGGGGGCCCAGCCTCAGAAGAAAGGGAATGCAAACAGCACAGCTGGTAAGAGCCTGGTAGGAATGTGAATTGGACACTTCTCCCCTCCTGGGACCTGAATATTTTCACAACATTTTGTGTGTGGTAAACAGGACATAGAACTCTGGAACTGGATAATGCAGGAAGCCAGGCAGAGACAGGTACACTATAGAACTTGGAGGATCTGGAAAGTCTAATGCCAATGCTAGAATTCCCTTGTCTGTGGTGGTGCTGCATAAGATACATGCAGCTTCTTTTTCTGAAGTCCTGCACTCACTTGCCAGAGTCAGAAATAAGGCTATCATGGCTTCCAGCAGCAAGAGGGGGGCTGGGTTGATGGCATCTTCCTCCTAAATGATGATACAGGCTTAGTACAGAACAGTTCCTATTCACAGTACTAGCATTAGCTGCTGTTTGATGCTGACTAGCTTCTTTAAGAATACTTCTGAGAGGTACAGAGACCTAGAGTTAACTACTGGGAGAAAAATCTCCAGAGACATACTTTGCCACTGAAGTGCTAATCTGGGCCCTGGTACCCTGTCAGCAGTGTCTGGGGAAAAGTTTCTTACCCTGAGGCCTGTACCTGTCATGTTGACAACATCCTTCTGAGTCCTAGGCCAGATGCTTACATGGCTAACAGAACCAAGGACAAAAAGAAATCCTTTGTCTCTCCCTGAAGTCTTCATCTCTGGTTCCTAATCTGGAGTTTCAGTGCCTCATGTTAATGTCATGGACTGTAAGTGGTATGTGGAGGACACTTGCACCAAATCTTGGCGTCTTGGTGATCAGAGTTCACAGATACTTGAAGAAGGATCAAGATATTTAGAATGTAGCTCTGGCAGTGGCCTTCCCCACCATGTCCCTAAAAGGCCAAAAGTAGAAGTGGCAGGAGCTGGGAAAGATAATGTAATATTGAGAGTTATCTGATGATCCTCAACTCTAAAATCTCTGACTGTCTCTGGGATAATCTTCCACATACTTTCTCTTTTTTTATTTTTATTTTTTTAGATATATTCTTTATTTGCATTTCAAATGTTATCCCCTTTCCTAGTTTCCCTTAAAAAAAAACCCCTATCTTTGCCCTCTCCCCCTGCTCACCAACCCACCCACTCCTGCTTCCCTGTCCCAGCCTTCCCCTACAGTGGGGCATAGAGCCTTCACAGGACCAAGGGCCTCTCCTCCCATTGATGACTAACTAGGACATGCTCTGCTACATATGCAGTTGGAGCCATGAGTCCCACCATGTCTTTTCTTTGATTGGTGGTTTAATCCCACAGATTTCTGGGGGGTACTGGTTAGTTCATATTTTTGTTCCTCCTATGGGGCTGCAAACCCCTTCAGCTCCTTGAGTACTTTCTCTAACTCCTTCATTGGGGACCCTGTGCTCTTCTGTTCAATGGATGACTTTGAATATCCACTACTGTATTTGCCAAGCACTGGCAGAGCCTATTAGAAGACAGCTATATCAGGCTCCTGTCAGCAAAATCTTGTTGGCATCTCCAATAGTGTCTGGGTTTGGTGGTTGTTTATGGGATGGATCACCAGCTTGAGTGGTCTAAGAATGGTCATTCCACATACTTTCAAGACACCTGCAAACAGCATAATACTCTGCATATTCATAGAGACCTTCGAAAAATGTCAGCCACCTATATAATGGCTACCATTTAATATCTCTGAGATTAAGGATGCAAGTGTACATTCTTTCATTTTTGAGAGGGCATTATGCAGAAACAGCATCCTTTTGCCACATCTGTATTCACACTGTCATCTACTATTAGGTCTGATTTTTATCTTGTTGCCATAGTTTGGGTCTGTGTCCTCTGGAAGCTTACATGGCTTTATAGCTGTTGCAGGGTAGACAGGGAAACAGAAAGCTGTGGTCATGCAGAATGAGGAAGACTTCATCTCTTATAGTTTTTCCCTCTCTGCTGAATCCAAGGACTTTGAGGTCAGATTAGGCTCTGATTTCATGTTCTTTCTGTGTCCCTGGTATAGAGTGGGCTCTAGAACATGCTGGAAGAAGGCCTTGGCTGGACAAGATGTCTCAATACACGCATGAAAGGGAAATTCTCCATCAAATTCACAAGCAACCTTTCTTTCATCTTCCAGACTCCATATTTAGGAGGTCTATTTCTCACATTTAGTTCCAGTAAGAGATAGAGTATCTGCCAGGTAAATCAACATGCTCTATGACCTGGGACCCACCAAGAAAAGCAGAAAAACATCCCAAGCCTTGGGTTTGAGTGATGACTTAATTTGTGAAGGTGCTCATGGCTCAGGCAAACATCTGGAATCCAAAAAACCAAGCAAGAGAAACTGCTCACATGTGCTTTCATGCCCACAACATGTTACCGTCATTAGTCTTTCTAAGATTACTATTGATTTCAGCAACAGCACTCTTTATTTTCTGTCTGCTGTGTTCTGCTTTGTAGACTAGATTTAACATAGATAACTTGACTTCATTTTGAAGGGTTTCCTATTTCATGAATAATGAGTAGATACTCTAGTGACTACTATGAAATCCACGAGGGATTTAAACTATGTACCATCAGGTATTAGACTATTTTTTTATTCTACTCACCTTTCTTTCTAATCAATCTATATTCTATATGATATGCAAATACTACTTGAGCTTTCTTTTGACTAGTATTAAGATAGCAGAGCTGTGTCTACAACAGTCTATTTAGTTTTTATTTTGCTCACTTATTTTTTTAATGTCTTACTTTGGTAGAGGTTGTTAATATATAGCCCAGGTTGATCATAAACACGCAAAAATCCTGTTGACAAGGTATCTCTGTGCTCATATTACAGACATGATATAACACCCAGGGCTGTCAGAAACCAGGCTTTACCTCTCACAACTTTGAAGAATAGGACAGAGATCTGGATTGTAACTATGACAGAAATACTTCCTAAAATTGTCGCTGAAAGTCAACAACAGAAGACAATGATGCCTGACTCATACACAAAACTGAGAAGAAGCATAATTCAAGCTGAAAAATGAATGTAAACGTGACCCTATTTAACATCAGACTCAAGCCTGAACAGGCTAAGTGCCCACATGAAAGAATGGCTCAGACAATGGACAAGGCCCTAAAAATGCCTGAGGTCTTTTGATCACATGACCTCGAGGGGCAGGTGTATTGAAAGAATTGGGATGAGGAGATAGCAAGATGACACAGGTAGAATGAGGGCAATGTGAAAGCCCAGATAAATTTAGCAATGACAGTGGCAGCTTAGGCCTCACTTTTATCTACACAGCATCCAAGGCCATATAAGCAAAGTACTATCATAGCAAACACAAATTTCATAAGGTTCTGAGCCTTTATTTTCCCCATCAAGATTTAATCATCTTTAGGATATCAATCAATCACACAACCTGGAAAGAAGTTCCACAACCATATACAAATGCTTAATTAAGAACAGAAGCTTGGGTGTGTAGTTCAGTGAAAGCTAATTCTCATGAGAGATGGAGGTTTCCCAACCTTGCCTATGTTGGAATATGAGAGATGACCTGGGAATACGCACAGTAAGGGTGGGGAGGAGGCTTGTTGCTGTCCAGGACCTCTGACACTGTGCTTAGAGTAAACAGACACACAGTCACAGTTAGCTGAGAAAGAGAAGGCACCAGTTCTTGAAGCTGCACTGAATGAGAAAGCAGAAAAAATACTGTGTGGCTCAGCACCACAGTAAGGCGTCTGTCTTATCCTGTAGATGAAAAGATTAAGGAAGAAGTTCAGATATGGAGCTTTAAATGGTGACATACTGGAATGTTTTTCACACATTCAATCTGTCCCAGTTCCAAGCATTATTATATCCTCTGGTCCTCTCCCGATTGGATACGAGGCCCTTTAGGGCATCACAGTTAATGCTGCAACAGAAGGTTGGGCATCCTAGGAAATTTACTTCCCATTGGAAAGCAAAGTAAACCACATCAAAGCTTTTGAAGATGGAAATAAATGAGGAGTTATGAGGTAGTTCAGAGTCACCTTGGGCTCTTTTCTATATCAATATAAATTTGTTACAGAAGAGCCACAACTATTACTACTTATAAGACTGAATATACCTTTCTCCAATTTATGCCCTGAAAATAAACCATTTTATTAGCCATCATGGAGGCAGCATGATTTAGAGGGGCTACAGGAATCTCCTGGTCCTTAACTCAGGTAAGTGCCTAGAACTGTGATTGTAGATCCAGATAAAATAGGGAAAGGCTTTCTGGATTCCTGATTGTCTATTCTAATTAGGCAGTTTGCCTCTGACATCAGAGAGTTGAAAATAAGGTCTCTGTCACCTCTCACACTTTAGTTATGAATACGTTTATTATTTTCTTTATGCTTCACAATGGAGTTTTTCTCAATATATCTGCTGTGTATGAAATTGCAGCTGTGTAGATGAAATTTGCTGTCATATGGCAGGGCACTCCCACAGATTACGCTCGTTTCTATGAAGACATGAACTAAGATACTACCTCTTCCTTACGTCTAGTCCTCTTCTTCTATAACAGAAAAGTTATCACTTCTCCCATAAGCAGAGCTCCTAGAACCACAGGAATAACAATAGCCATGAAGAGTATGGTGGGATCAAGGGACTCTGTGAAGGCAACGAAGACAAGGAGAGTAAGCACCTGACTTCTGGCTCACTGTCTTGACTATTTCTACTTGTCCCTGAGGAGTGCTACTCTCTCTCTCTCTCTCTCTCTCTCTCTCTCTCTCTCTCTCTCTCTCTGAATAGTCTCTGTGTTTACTCCCCATCTTTACCCCATCTCAAGGTGATGACCTCAGGCATCCCCTCATGATTCACATGACATTTGTATCTCTGTTCTTCCCTGGAAGAGACCACCAAAGCTGCCCACTTCTGGAAATTTCCATCCCCTGCAGACCTGTTCTCTACCACCTCTATGTACTGTATCTCATTGCATCCATCTTTCTCCCAGTTTAGAGTAATTTCAGGAGGGTAGATGCTTAGGGCCCAGCATGAGCTACCATAGGAGATGCTGGATCTCCCTCTAGGAATATGAACTTCTCCTTCTGACAGGTTGGAGATGAAAAACCCAGAAACATTAGTGTCAAAGACATTGTCATAGACAGTGAACAGGCCTGAGAGAGGTCATAGTAAATTGTGCAAGTAGAATGAACTGCTGTTTAATTGTCAGGCTGAACTGTTCTGTGAGATTTAGCCCTCTGCAGAGTTCCTCTTTCATGTGGATTCAGAAAACTTGCAAACATTCTTCCCCTTTTGATGCAAGACACAGTTAGTAAGCTAACTGCTCCCTGCTGAGAATAAATACTCAGGGGACAGAAGCTAGAGTCTAAGAGTAGATGGGGCAGTTTCTGTCTCTACCTGTTCTCAGTAAAGTCTCCTTCCCATACTCTAGCTCTGTGAAGAGTGAGTCCACACATTCCACCTGCAGGAAATTGTTCAAAGTGTGTGCAAAACCGTACTTCTCCCACTCTTGCCTAAGAATCTCAACTGCCTTGCCAACTGCCATCCAAGTCCTCAGGTCCTCATTCAGAGTGATGTAATTGTGGTCATTGAAAGCTAATTCTAAGAACTCATGACTGAAGTACCTTCGAGGCAAGGCATAACAACCATACCTCCTTTGGATTGTGTGATATCCCATAAAAGTGCACATTCTCAGTCACTCCAAAGGGACTTAACCCTTAAGAGGGCCCTTTTGTGTTTTTGATTAGTACCACCCATATGCTACTTCTAAGTGGCCTAATTTGGTCNATTGAAAGCTAATTCTAAGAACTCATGACTGAAGTACCTTCGAGGCAAGGCATAACAACCATACCTCCTTTGGATTGTGTGATATCCCATAAAAGTGCACATTCTCAGTCACTCCAAAGGGACTTAACCCTTAAGAGGGCCCTTTTGTGTTTTTGATTAGTACCACCCATATGCTACTTCTAAGTGGCCTAATTTGGTCTTAAAGTGCACAGAAAATCAGGACAAGGTCCCATGGCTCGCTCAATCCATCAACCACATTTTCCAAAGGAAAACCTTGGACGTGAAGAACTGGGTAAACTACACGGAAGGCACTAAATTTGAGATTGCTGATTAGGGTAACTCATCAATTGCTCTGTAGTTATAGGTGTAGAACATTAACTGGAGAATTGTCTCATGAACTAAATATCTCCAGAAGGCCAGGTCAGGTCAAGAGAGTTTGGAAAAAGCCAAAAAAAAAAAAAAAAAAAAAAAAAAAAAAAAAAAAAAAAAAAAAAAAAAAAAAACCCAAAAGTGTGAACCTAGGTCCAGTGATCCTTTAGATACAAACCTCATACTAGGGCCCTAAAGTGCTCTGCAGCATAGTCTCTGAAGACCTCTGGGAGCAAGGAACAAAGGACAAGCACAGGAGATACAGTAAAGAAGGGAACAGCTGTTCTTGGCTAGGGAGAAGACATACTTTCATTGTACTACACCCATAGGGATGGAGATTTTTGTTTCTCAGGTAGGTTTCTTTCCTTGTAGAAAGAACCTTTTCCATACTCACCTTCTGGATGGTTGGTCAGGGCCAGCGCCACCAGGAGTGTTAGGATCCCCAGGGGCCCAAACATTAAGAATGTGACCCCCAGAAACACAGCTTGACAATAGATCACTGCAATGGCAAGAAGTCTTTCTTTCTTTCTTTCTTTCTTTCTTTCTTTCTTTCTTTCTTTCTTTCTTTCTTTCTTTCTTTCTAAGCAAGGTTGGATTTAATTATTGCTTGTAAGAAATTGCTTTAAAATAAAGGAAAAATAATGAAGGCTGGTTAGTTCTTTTTTCTTCCTCCTTCCCCTTCCAAGCCTTCTCCCCCTCCTCCTGTCTCCCCTTCTCCACCAGAAATGAAACATTGTCTCATCCAGAAACTCGGGGCACCTAATTAGTGAACGTACTTATCTTATCATATTGCTTGAAATGACTGGCATCCTCTGTGATACACGAGGCAGGGACACAAGCATGAGAATAAATAAGGTGTGTTCTAAATGTCAAATTATCAATACAAAACTGCTCAAAATTTCATGACTGTGACTCATGCAAATACCGTGTTAGGTCAGCTCAATGATAGAAATACTGCATCTTCCCTGTGCACTTATATCCCTTTTCATAAAAAAGAAAATTGTCATTCACTCCTGAAGCTGACAGGCAGCTACGGAGGAATTACTGTACACCAATGTGTCACGATCAACACACACACACACACACACACACACACACACACACCACTGGCCTACCTTTATTCACAAACACACATGCTTTATACAAACACACAAAGGCATACACACCATCTTTAGGATTTGTAGCTGATTCCACGTTTGTACTTAAATTTCTATATTTTTCTCTTTGTCATCCTGAAAATCAATGGTTGTTCAGCAAAAATAATCTCCCTCCCTTCCTTCCTTCCTTCCTTCCTCCCTCCCTCCCTCCCTCGCTCCCTCCCTCTCCTTCCTTCCTTCCTTCCTTCCTTCCTTCCTTCCTTCCTTCCTTCCTTCCTTCCTTCCTCCTTTCCTTCCTTCCTTCCTTCCTTCCTTCCTTCCTTCCTTCCTTCCTTCCTTCCTTCCTTTCCCATTCTTTGTCCCTCTCGCCCATTCTCTTTCTATCCCCATGTGTTTAAGGTTTTCTTTCTCAGATCCAAAACAACTCATCCTATGCCACAACCACCTCTAAGGCTCACTTTAAAATAGAAAAATAGTTATAAACACCTTATTTCTGACCATCTACCTTTCTAAGGCTGAGTTTGCCTCCTTTTATTTTCAATTATTGTTTCTTCATATGAAAAGTATATTTAGTGAGCAATGACTATTTTTATGACGGGATGCCGGAACAGGAAGACAGATGAAACCTGTACACATTTGAACAGCTTGGTTCAAGATGGTAGAGGTTTTTATTTCCACATGCGTGGGGTTGATCAGCCTCACAGGGAGAGTCAATCCAGAATGCTAACAGTACAGTTTCTTTATACTCTTCTTGGGGGAGTTTCACAACTTTATTATTCTTGGCTAGCAAAGTAAGAGTTATATGTTTTTGACTTCTTGTGGTTAGCTAGCTACAGGCCAGAAATTTAATCAGCAAGGTCAGATTATCTTAGAATTCAAACCTAGGCTGGGGTCCCAGGGACTGTTGTTATTGTTATAGCTAATTCTTGAGAACAGCTAGCCTTGCTCTGGCAGTTGTCAGAATTTTTGTCAGAATTCAGTGTGAGGAGGGCGGGGGGGGGGGGGAAGGGGCAGGAGAATTACTGATCTTGTTATGGTTTTTTTCTCTGAGAACAACTAATATTGTTTTGGTAGTTGCAGGCTTAGTCATTTTGACAGCTAAAACTATGTTTTTACACTTCTTTAGTCAGTCCCCTCAGATGGGGAAGGGGGTGGGCAGTCTTGAGCTTTTTTACATTGGCAGGGAAAGGCTGGTTTATATTAGCAGGGAGAGAGCAAGTGGCAGGGGGAAGGGAAAAGCTTCTGCAAACAGAATTCCTCAAACAGCAGGAGGGAAGGGGAAAGGCTTCTGAAACAGCTTTGACTTCCATTTAGCCAGGTTAAAACTATATTTCTTCAGGAGCAGCAGCAGGAGAGCCTCCAGAACGAAGGTCTTCATTCTGTTTTAGGGTAGAGACAGAGTAGTATCTGTTCATTTTATAATCTTGATCAAAGGAGGCTGATTGGTTTCTCTTAAAAATTCCCCAAGGTAGTGATAGTGATAGAGGGTGTTTTAGTTGGGTCAGGGAAAGATGAATGCCTGAAAGCGAACTCTCTAGGGCCCTGCTTCCCCAGCTTAGATCCACCACAGATGTGTTGTCTCAAGCATATTTCAGGCATGGACTCTGAGAATTAACCTTCAATAGCCATGATTACATCACGATTCATGAGGACCTGAGGACTTGGACCACAGTTGGCAAGAGGGCTGAGATGCTGAGAAAATTGTGGGAGGAGTCAGGTTATGGACAAATTTTAAAGACATATTGTGAAGGGTGCATGCAGGGGCTCACTCCTCACAGAGCTGGAGTATAAGAAGGATATGTTGCTGAGCATGTTAAGGACAGAAACTCCCCCATCTGCTCTGACACTGAAGCTCCAGTCCCCTGAGGTTTTGCCTTCAGCAAGGAGCAGGTGGAAAACTAACTCTGTCTTGCTTCTGAGAGTGTTTGTAAGTTTCCTGAATCAAAATAAGACTGACTCTCCAGAGGGCTAAGCCTTCTCTCAGGACAGTTTAGTCTGTCAGTTATGCAGCAGTCCCTTCTATTTGCTTTGTGAACCATGACCTCTCTCAGGCCTGTTCACTGTCCATGTACAATGACTTTAAGGTCTGACCCCAGTGTTTCTCAGCCTCTCATTTACACCCAGTCAGAAGCAGAAGTCCATATTCCTGGAGGGAGATCCAGCATCTCCTACTCTGTGCTGGCTCATGCTGACTCTGCAACTTTTCAAGGAATACATTACCCCATTCATATCTGTGTTTAGGCTGCTGTGTGGAGTTGGCTCCTTTCCTTCAATTCAACTATCCCTTCAGTTCTTAAAATGGCATTGAGTTTTGATATTGTAAGATCAAACCAGAAATACCCCTATTCCAAACTCGGGCTGTTCATACATCCCAAGAACCACGAGAGACCTGTCTTGATGCAAACTGCAAGAGGAATTTTAATCAGAGCTCCGGGATGACCCGTATCCCATGCAGGGGACAGGGGGGTCGACCCCGAGGCTCAAAAATTAGGAGCTTTTATAGCAATGGGGTAGGGGGGTTGGGGAAATTGGCACGGTTTCACATGATTGGCTAGTTTAAACATCAGCAAGATACCCAGGTAGCTAACTCTAAGAGACAAGGGGGGGTAATCTACCTAACAGTTAAGTCACCTACTACCTTAGGCAACCTCCTGGGGCGTTGAGACATTCCACAGAGGTCTCTGTGACATTCAGAGGGTGTTGGGCTATTCTGTGATTGTTCCAGAAAACGTAGCTAGGGCCATCGGTTAGTTTAAAGGTTTATTTTTCCTCCTGACACAAGGGACTCTATTTTGTCTTTGGTTACATACTACTCTTTCAATATGTCCATAGGAAGAATGCAAATTGCCTTAAGTTTTTAATGATTTCCCTCATAACACCCTAAAATTCATGTGATCTATAAGACAAAACCTGACAGGAAAATCACCCTGAGGTTCTGGGCCCTGAACTTCTATTCTCCTGAAATCACCATGACCTGGGAGAGGGATGCAAGAATGCATAGCCAGGAAATAAAGTTTGTAGAGAACAGGCCTTCAGGGAATGAAACCTTCCTTCCAGAAGTAGGCATCTTCAGTAGTGCCTCTTGGGGAAGAGCAGAGGTACAGATGTCATGTGGATCCTGAGGGGCTGCCTGACCCATAATCCTGAGATGGGACTGGGTGTGAGCTCTACAGAGGCTATTCATAGAGAGTGGCAGTCCTTTGGGCCAACTAGATCTGTGTCAAAACTCAGAGCTAGAGGAATGTTGCTTCCCTTCCTTCCCTTCAGTTCCCTTCCCTGAGCCTACCATCCCTATCATGACTATTGTTACTGCTCTTCTTCTTAGAGTTCTGCTCATGGGAACTTTTCTGATGTGGAAGAGGAAGACTAGAGGTAAGGAAGGCTCAGGGTATCTTAGTTCATGTTTTCATTAGGATATCAGGCCCAAGCTGTGATGGTCTCCTGCCACATGACAGCAGATTTCCTCCACACAGTTGCAAATTCAGCCTGAGGGCAATGTGCTGACATTAACTCCATTGTAGATAATAAAGAAAATAATGTATAGATACACAGCTGCAATGACAGTGAGGGCAGAGACCTGATTCTTAGCCATCAGGGGTAAGAGAGAAATTTATCATTTTGAATAGATATCCAGGAGTTCAATTATACCTGTTCATGTACAATTTCTATCATGACTCCTCCCATTTCTGAAAACTCATCTGATCAGGACCAGGAGATCCCTTAGGCCCTCTAGATCCTGCTGTTTCCGTTTTCTCTAATAAAATAACTGAGCAGTAAAAACTGAGACAGCTATATCCAGTAATTATAGCTTCCATCTCTCTGACACTTATGGTAATATATGCAGGATTTATTTCCATGAGTTAAAGAGGAGACAGCTCATTCAGTCTTGCTAGTAGTAATTAGTGGTAGTTCATCCCTGTGAAATTTATAGTAATACAGAAAGAGCCCTTAGGGAATCTCAGCCCTCCCATACCTTCTCATTTAGTCCCATCTTCAAAGTCTTTGACCTGGTCTTAATTTGCTTTCCACTAGGAGGTAAAGTCTCTAGGATGTTCAGCTTTCTGTTACAGCAGTAAAACGAGACATCCTAAAGGGCCTGATGTACAACAAGTAAAAGAAAAGATGATATAATCCTGGACAATAGGAATTCAGGATTGGGATATTTTGAGTATGTGATGGTCTCTTCAGTATGTCACCATTTAAAGACACTGATCAGAATTTCTTCCTTGCCTTTTTATCTACAGGATAAGATAGATTCCTTTATGTGGTACTGAGCCATACAATATTTGTTCTGTGTTCTCCTCCCATTGTGGCTTGTAAGCAGCCCTAGGCCTAGGCTAACTGGGTTCCTGAGGGGGAGAGCGAAGCTGTCTAGGAGTGAATGGGTTGAGAGAAATATGGAGGCCAAGACCAAGTACTCTGTTCAAGGCCCATCCCCTACCAGTCCACTCTTGTCCTGAAGACATTCAGGATGCATTGAGTCTCTGGAATGTCTCAAGGGTATCTCAGCAGGTGGCAGGATTTTGGCAGTTTATAGAACCAAAGAGCCTTCTAAGTCAGAAAACTACACCACAGGTGATCTCATTGCAGTAGCAGCTAAGTCTGAATGGACCTGTTTCAGGGCTGGGGGAGGTTACAGTGGCTTCAAGATCTGGCGCTTCCTCCTTCTACATCTGACTGTAAATATGATTCTTTCTCCTCTGAGCACAATATAATAGGCCATGGGCAACAACTATTCTATCTCCACCCTTACTGTGTGTATTCCCCTGTCATCTCTTGTGCTTCAACAGTCATGGCTGGGAAATCTCTACCCCTGATTAAAATCAGCTTTGGATGAGCTACAACTTTATGCTTCTTTTTTAAATTAAGCATTTGAATATGGTTGTGCAACTTCTATTCACATCGTGTGATTGATGCATGTTCTAAAGATGAGAAAAGTCGATGGAGAAAATAAAGGCTCAGAACCTCAGGAGATCCACGTTTGCTGCACTAATACATTGCCTATAGGGCTCTGGTCTCAGTGTGGAGTCTACAAAGCATGGACCATGCACAGGTGTTGATGGCTCCACCTGGGTTTTCACATTCCCCTTACCACCTGTGTGATCTTGCTATCTCCTCATCCTGATTCTTGTCACGTGACTGTTTCTTAGAGTGCTTACTATGGCCTCAATGGGAGGGTGAGCTGTGAGCTGTGAGGTAAGCTTGGCAGGATGTAGAGGATTTGACCACCTAGGTCCCAGATCAGGGGGTTTCCTAACTTCTCCTAAAGCTCCATCAGCTGGAGACCAAGTGAGCAAACACTTGCGCCTATAGGGGGCATTTCTCATTCCATCCAAGTCCTGGAAGTTTTAGTTTTGTTAATTTGACAAAAGCTACCTTTATACAGAAAAAGGAACCTCAATTGAGAAAATCCCTCCATCAGATTGGCTCTAGGGAAGTTTGAAAGTCACTTAAGGATAGCTATTGGAGGGTTTAACTCCCTGCTGGGCAGGTGTTCCAGGATTATGTATAAAGAAGGTTGAGCAAGCCATTAAGCAGCAATCCTCCATAGAGTGCTCCTGTCTCCATGTTCCTCCCTTGACTGCATAGGCTATCTACCACAATTTTTAAATGTGACCTGAGACTTGCCAGATGAAATAACCTCTTCCTCAAGTTAGTTTTAGTCACAGTGTTTTGTCACAGCAATAATACAAACTCTAGTACAAACCACTGATGGGCATGTATGGCCACTTCATGACTACCCCCCACTTGTTTTTGAGAGAAAGCAATGGTTTATGGTAAATTTCATTTTTTCCTTCTCGGTGTGTGTGTGTGTGTGTGTGTGTGTGTTTTTAGATTCCAATATATTGGCAATGCCTGTGGAATCCAGAAGAGGGCATCTAATTCCATGGAGCTGGAATAACAGGAGGTTCTGTGTGGCCCTTTGATGATGGTGGGAGATGAACTCAGGTCCACTGGATGAGCAGTATTCACTTATAAAGCTAAACCATCCTCCCAGTCCCAGGGCACTCTTCTTTGCTTCCTTTACTCTGCTGGATCTTAGGGCCTGGAACAAGTTGTTTGACCTGAAATTTCTCCATCACTTATTGAAGAGTAAATGAGAGAAGCAGACCTCCTAAATGTGGAGTCTGAATAACAAAAGGCAGGTTGGTTGTGTATTCAATGGTGATCTTCTTTCTCTTGTGGGTATTGAGACATCCTCTCCATCCCAGTCCTGGATACATTCCACAGGAAGTCCTAGAGCCTCTTTTACACCTGAGACATACCACCAAGCCTCTGGCAAAACAAACAAACAAACAAACAAACAATCAAACAAACAAAATCCATGAAATCTGAGCCACATCCGATCTCCCACTCTTGGATTCAGCATCTTCTGAACTACTGATTCATTCAGCATGACATCTGCTTCCTGTTTCCCAGCCTCCTACACAACAGCTATAGAACCCTGGAACCTGCCGAAAGCCACAAATCAACACTATGATACCAATATAAGATCAGACCTAATAAATGATGTCCATGTGAAAACATTTGGCAAGAGAAAGCTGCATCTCAAGTGGACCCAAGAAAAGGATAAGGGCATGGACACCTGGGTCCCTAATCTCAGACCTATTAAATGGTGGTAATAACATGCATGATTGGTGGGTTTTTTGAAGGTTCTCCATGAACGTGTAGAGTAATAGCCAGCCAAGATAAACTGAAGTAGCAGAAATTAAGCCAGGTCAGGAGGGTTTCAAAATAGAGCAGTGAGTCTGAACCTATATGCAGCCTAAGGTGAAATTCAAACCCTTCTCCCAAGATCTCAAGAAGGTATGGGGTGTGGTTAGATTTGGAATGGAGTAGGGAAAAGACTCAGAATGCAGAATGAAGGAGGAGCATCATGTGATGCCTGGGCTAAGCTGGGGACTAGGTTTCCCTGGTGCTGCCCCAGGAGAGGTGCATTTGTTTTGCTCTTCCAGGTGAGGTCCTTTCTCTCCTGGCACACACACTTGCCCTCTGGATGCTGAATCAGGTTCATCAATCCAGAAGTATCAGGAGGAGAATCTCAATGACAAAGGTCTTCATCTTGCTTGAAGAGTGGAGGAGTCTCTGCTACTCGGTGTGTTATAAATCTTGATTTGAAGGAAGCTGATTAGTTTTTAAGAATTCCCAATGATAGTGATTCTGAACCATTGGGCTGAGTCATGGGAAGATGAACTCCTAGAAGAGGAAGCTGTAGGGTCCTGCCTCCCCAGCTCAGATACATTACTGGGGACTGGGATCCTAGGAGCAGTGTCTAGAGACAAGTTGCCTACCTTGATTGCTGTTCCCCTTACCCGATTACAATATCCTCTGAGTCCATCACAGAGGCCAATACATCAGCAATTTGGAAATATTGTGATGTCAGGATATCCACATTTTTAAGAATTAATCTGCCCTAAAAGGAATTTAAGATTATGGGCACTATATATAAGGCCGGATGCGCAGTGTGAGGAAGTGTAAGCTTTCAGACATTTGATGGATTGAACACACAAGTAATAAAGTGCATGACATATGCATGAAAGCAGAATGTTTACAAAAAGCAACAACTAATTCCCAAAATACAATGACATGCCAAAAATAATAGATGTGAACATTTCTGCTTGTGGAATCTTCATCGTCCCCATTAGAGATCCCTTGAACTTTGATCCTATTTTTTTTAACATTTTAGTGTCAATTGTAATATAGAAAATAGAACTTCATTGAAATAAACAAGAAGAATATATGTAATACATACACATATTATATATTATAATATTTATATAAAATATTAGATATATGGTATTTTGTTGCATGTTGTTTTTGCTACCCTGCCTAAGCTCCAGGAATGTGGTGTGCTTTCAGCTACCACCCAGCTTCCCATGAATCTATGGATAAATGACACAGACACACACAGTTGTTCAATTTCAACTTGTATTTTGACATAATTTCAGGGTGCTACTATTTCCCATCTGGAAAAGCATGCCCTTATCAATATCCTTAGATCCATACCGCCACACCTGCTATCAACTTTAGTTGTTCAGTTACATTGAGTCCCTGATGAACACCCCAACCACCAGCCTATAGGAACAGTCATAGGCAACAGCTCTGCCTGAGATCTCAATGGCTGCTTGGCTTTTCACTCTCTGAAAAACGATGAATTTTTCTCTCTTCTCTTGCATCTGTCTCTGTCTTCCAGGGACCCAGAAGTCCCACCTATTCCTTCTGCCCACCAATTGGTCCATTGCTTCTTTACTGACAGATCAGAACAGGACCTTACCATCAGAGCAACAACTAGATATCACCTTTTCTCTCTCAAAAAAAAAAAAAACCTGAAATACTCTTCTCCAGACATAAATTGAACAAAATCATAACAATCATGTAAATTACACAGTATGATATACAAATGATATCAAGTCCATAATATTGATTAATTAGATAAAGTACTTTACCATCATTCCTCACTTAAAGAATTATGGCTCTATCCCTAGATTATGTTTAGATTTTTAGCCTGTAAAGCCATCTGAAAACCATGTCTTCCACTCTATAACCTGTCTCTCAATGTTAAGCAACATGAGTTTGATTATAAGACTAAAATTATACCTCAACCCCATCGCAAATCTGAGAATGACTTAAACATTACCTATATATAGGAAACACTAAACATAGCTTCTCAAACTTAAACAATTGTAGAGACAGCTGAGTACCTGGACAGCCCCCCTAATTCTTTAAAATGAAGGAGCATCAGTGTTCACCCATCTGGCCCAGATTCATCTGTCAGACCTTTGGAAAGTAGGATTATGAAAGAGGAATGTTTACCCTGTGTTGGCAGAGCTAACAGTTGACTATTCTGCATGAGGTGTCCTTTTCCTTTTGACTGCAGATGAAATAAGCAATTTCTGGCCGTGGCTACCTTGCCACAATAAGCAACTTCACCTGGAGGCAAAGATACTCATGTTTAAGCACTCCCATTATGTAGAACCACTTTGCAAGGTCTTGATCAACCTGTCTACTGAGTTTGAAAAGCATTAAAAGAGACATTCTAGTCAAGCCATTAGTACATGCCCATCTAATTAACCAAGTCTCAGGGCTTGGTAATATTGTCATCCAGATGAATTTACTAACAAGGCAGAATAGCAGGTATCAGTAAAAGGGGCAGTGCCTAGGTGAAGTCCTCTCATATTTATTCGGGCTTCCCAGAGGCACTGAATTTTGGCAATGAATAGGCTTATAGACTGGGTAGTTCCTATTCCTATGCAGTAAAATGGAAGCCAGCAATCCTGGACAATTTCTGGCTGGGAAAAATTAACTGTATTCCTGGAGTCTCTTCCTGTGGCATATAGTGTAATTCTTTAGGATTTCCCAATTTCCAACACAATCTTTCAAGGATAGTTGGAATCTTCCTTGTTCCTGGTACTTAGGGCACCTAGCTGCAGGGTATATAGAGAATTTTAAACTGTTTCTAACTTGGAACATAAGTACCCACATCTTAATTTTCCTGGTATAACCAGATTCTTAAAGTGTATATCAATGAGCAAATATTAAAATGGGATATGGATTGCTGGTCTGTAGCCACATTAGCTATCATCACATTCCCTGTATCTGTCTTCCCAGGCCCAGACCTGATGATTGTGTTCACTGGACAGTAATTTTGTATTTATACCAAACGTAAGTGTCAGGAGAAGTTAGAGGGGCATTGGGTAGAAACACCAAGGCCCCATGAAGCCTCGATTTTGATGGGTCAGGAGACAGTCCATATGTGGTTCCCTCCTTCTTGACCTGGATGTGGGTAATTAATGGTTTCATGCCTGCTAATTTCACACCTGTAGAAGTGGAGAGAATGACCATGAAGGATCATTTACAAGTTGATTCTAGCATTCCTTTAGTTACCTGCTTGAGCCAGATAGAATCGCTGGACTGAACAAAGGAAAACTGGTGGTAGACTTGGAAGTTGGCTAGATCTCTCTGATAATCTAATGAATAGTCTGTGTGGATGACAGCAGAGCCTGTAATGACTTAAGAAAGAAATGGTTATAGAGTTCTGCAAGCTGCTGGTCTCTGAGCTTGGGAAGAAGCTGGAGAGAACTTCTGAACATAAGTACATTGCAGATAAATCCCTTCCTATATGCTGTGTAGCATGTGGAAAAGCAAAGCAAAGGAAGGAGGTCTACCCACTCTTCATTAGACTCTAATAACACTTTTATTATAGTTTCTTTTATCATCATATTTATTCTTTTTACCTGCCCAGAACTCTGAGGTCTGTATGCACATTGGAAGATGTCAATCAATGTCTAAACCTGAGCTATTAATTGAGAAGTTTTGGCTATGAAAGTGGGAACATTATCAAATTACAGTAAGAGCATGAGGAACCAGTAAGAGTCTAGGAACCAGTTCCTGGAGTAGCTTTAAAACCTACTAGTGTCTGAATGCTTTCAGTGTGGACAAGAGACACATTTACTCACTTGTGAATGGTATCTATAAAACCTAGGAAGTATAGCTGCGACAGAAGCCAGTACATCTGCATCGTAGCTGTTTTGCCTACCTGTGGAAAACCCATACAGGGCCTAATCAAAGCCAAAAGGAGATGGAGGAGATATGTAGTGGATAAGCTGATGCATGAGCTCCTGGGGCTTCAACCTTCAGGATCTCAGGGGGGCCACTGCTACCATGCTTACCAGAGGCCTTATCATAGCTCCCTCATATCTGACCAATGGAAAGAAAACATCCTGTTAATAGCCAGAGAGACAATAGGGTCAATGAGAGTCATTAGGAATCTGCTGCTCCTTATACCATAGAAGTTTCCATTACTGTAACACAAGGTAGGCAAGGAGATAGATGGAACAGTGAATATAACCAACTGGCCTTCTAGCATGTAAATACCTCATGGACAATAAATTGG
Organism: Mus minutoides; assembly: GCA_902729485.2. Lineage (NCBI taxonomy): Eukaryota > Metazoa > Chordata > Mammalia > Rodentia > Muridae > Mus > Mus minutoides. The sequence continues at coordinate 523,503 of LR749865.1, forward strand.
AAGCAGTGGAGACAGTGAGACCTCAGCCTTCCTCCTGGGACCTTAGGCAGGGTCACTAGCTTGAAGAGGGTTAAGACTCAAAGCTAAGCCAGGGCCAAGAAGTGGGAGTATGTGGGTAGGGGAGCAGGGCGGGGGTGGGGGGTAAAGGGGATTTCAGGATAGCATTTGAAATGTAAATTAAGAAAATATCTAATAAAAAATAAAATAAAATAAAATAAAATAGTAAAATAAAATGAAATAAAAAGACTCTAAGCTAAGCCGGAGAGTGGTGGTGCATGCCTTTAGTCCCAGCACTTGGGAGTCAGAGGCAGGTGGATTTCTGAGTTTGAGAGCAGCCTGGTCTACAAGTGAGTTCCAGGACAGCCAGAACTACACAGAGAAACCCTGACTCGAATAAGAGCTAGAATAAGAGGTGGATAAGAAAGTTGGATGGGGCTGACAATCAGATAAAGCCAGGAGCGTTTGGTTAGGTGACAATGGAGATTAGGTATGCCATGTGGCACAACTTCTAAAACTGTCCCTGCCCGCGGGACAGTCGAACAGGGTCTGAGGAACACCTGTGGAAAGAATGAGAGGTGAGAAACACAAGGACAGACAGCAAGTCTGATTGATCAAGCTGTCAAATTTTCATTGTTCCCAGGCAGGTTTCAAGCCCACAGAAGCAGGGTATGGGGAGGGGGGTGACGCAGAATCTCTTTGTTTCTGGGAGAAGATGCATGTTCGCAAAAGCAGGATATTGGCTAGGTAAAAAGTTCAGCAGGAGAAACAGAACAGAATGGGTTGCTAGGTACCTGTCCACAAGATCTATAGCTATTTGTTCTTAACTGGCCATAGAGGCCTCAACTTTTTCCCACAGAAATCTCAACTAAGCTAGTACTTTTCCACTAAGGCCAAGACTTTGTAAGTAAGTACTTATGGCTGACAAGGCAGTTAACATTCAAACAGGGTCTCTCCCAACATCAAACAAATTCCCTTCAGACACAACACTCAGTCTTTAGTCGGGTTCTAGGTCAGAGCCATCTTCTATAGTAAGTGGAGGACATGGAGCATAGAAGCCCTCAAACTGAGTGATGAACAGAGATTGACTGCAGACAGTTCCCATTTCATTTCACAAGCCTGACATCAAGGTGCCTGCTTGCCTTTCCTAGACTTCTTTACAGAAGTGACAGGGACAGGCAGGTGTGTAATGGAAAGATAAACTCCTGAGTGCTGCATCTCTAAAATCCTGTTTCACACCTCAGACACACCTCTGTGGACTATTACCCTGGAAGCAGTGTCTGGGGACATGATGCTTACTGTAAATGCTTGTGCTGGTCCTGTTGACAACATTTTTCTGAGTCCAGTTGAGGGATTATAAGCCAGCAATTCTCAGTCATTTGTGACATGATCTCTACACACTTAGAACGTGAATTGACCACAATGTAATTCTGCTTATGTGGATTTTATCAAACCATATTGACCATGACTTGAACTGAGAGCTTTGAGACATTTGGCTTATTGAAGACTTATAAGGCTTATAAGAATGATGATTTATGATCCCAGCAATTGAGAGACAGAGGCAGGTGGATTTCTGAGTTCAAGGCCAGCCTGGTCTACAAAATGAGTTCCAGGACAGCCAGGGCTGTACAGAGAAACCCTGTCTCAAAACAAAAACAAAAAAAAACAAAAACAAACAAAAAAAAAGGATGATGATTTAAAAGAGAATTAAGTATTTTTCAATGCATAAGTATGTTGCACAGACTACACATTTTATTTTTTTGGTGCTTACATTCTGGCAAGGACCTTTATCTTTTCCATCAGTTAGTGGGTTGTTTCTTCTTCTAAAACAGTTCTTTACTTAATTTAAGAAAATTCAGCTTAACAGAAATATGTAGACTATATATAATTTTATGTCTTTGTGTGTGTGTCTCTGTGTGTCTATCTGTCTCTGTCTCTATCTCTATGTGTATGTGTGCATCTGTTTGTCTATGTCTCTTAGTCTCTGTCTATTTCTCTGTCGCTGCCTCTATTATGTTTATGAGTGTCTCAGGGGGAAGTAGCAGAATATACAGTTGCCTGTATAGGACAAAGAGTCACCATACTGGAACTGTAATGAGAGAAGATTGTGATTGGCAAGTCTATGCTGGAAATCAAGTTCTGGTCCTTTGCAAAAATAGCAAGTGCTTTTCATTGCTGAGCCATCTCAGCAGCCACAGGCAAATGAATTTATTAGTATTAAATAATTGTAATAAAAATTTATTTTAAGAATTTTTAGATATTTTATAAAATAATTAAATGTTTTTATTAATATGATAGAATTTTTTGGGAGATGAGGTATAGTTATATAAACTGTCCTTGTCTAGGACTTGTTATGTAGATCAAGCTTGTCTAGAACACCAAGATCCCTTTGCATCTGCCTTCTCAATGCTGAGCTTAATGGCAAAGGGTATGGGCTAGAGAGAGAGCTCAGCAGGTAAGAGCACTGGCTGGTCTTCCAGGAAAACTTGTGTTGGAATCCTAGTATCCACATGACTGCTCAAAACGCTCTATGACTGCAGTCTACTGGGACCCCAAACCCTTTTCTGGAAAACTTGGGTTAGAGAGACATATATAATGGCAAAATACCAATACACTCAAAGTCATTAAACTTAGTGATAAATAGCAGGATCCACTCCACTGGACCCCTTGTAGTGTTAGAAGTATCACCTTACTAAAGGTGATACTTTACTAAATTTGCCTCTGATACCTTACTAAATTTGTACATGTGGCACTTCTTCAAGGTTGTTTTCCCCGTGGACTTGCGATGTCATTGAATCATTAGATGTCTGCTGCATCTACATCCGTAGGACAGCGTTGTATATACAGTATGCATTGTGTCCATAAGTGTTACTTTTAAAGGAGGTTATGGTTTGACTAAGATCTTAAATGTTTAATATAGATGTGATCTTAAATTCACACATTTAAATTAAAATTATCACGAAAATCAGTTGTAAATTTTCAACAACCACTTTTATAGGTCTGCCCTTACTCTGAATAATGTAATAAAGACCTTTATATATATTAACTACTTTAGGTACAACAATGGGCAAATTCTAAGATATTATAATCCTAGAATGCTGGACTAGACCTCTTCTCAGCCATGTGGTCTGTTACCTGCCATCTTAGCCAAGCTCTTCCCTGCTTCTTCATCTATATCCCCATTCGACCCTCCCCCACACACATACCCTCACTCTGGGCCTGAAACTGCAGCCTTTTCCTCTGCAGTGGAGCTACTGCAGGTTCGGTTCTAAGATGATTGTCCATGAAGAACATGACGGAAAATATTTCATAAATACTGAGTCAGGTGATACTTCTAATAGTGACAATATCAAATTCTGGGCTACAACCAGGTATCTGGGTACAGAAATCAGAATTTGAAAACACAATGCACAAAATCATCTTCCAACATTCAATATCACCACAAATTTCCCATATATATATATATATATATATATATATATATATATATATATATATATATTTGGTTTTCCCATAAAATATTTTAAGTGTAAGAAATTGTGAATTTATGGTGAAGATTTCAAGTGTACAAAATTACAAGCATTCCTTTGAGGGCTGAGATGTTATCCTTGTTTTAGTTGACTAGAGAAGGATTGGTGGGCAATGAATGGATTGATTCACATTGTACATTAGAGGGGCCTGAGAATACATTCATTAATTATATTCCAAAGCAGTCCAGGAAGAGGAGAACATAAAGCTTTGAATGGCATTGGCAGTGGAGTTCTCTGTTTTATAGAAGTCCTCATTTTAATGATTTTCTTTGTGTATAGTTTCCTGCTACACTATTCAGACCTGGTGGACAGGAGGTCAGAGCTGGTGATATACCTAAATATTGCAAGGTTAGCATGATCCTCCATTCCTGTCATTCCCTGTGTAAACAATTCTAATGTTTTCCCATTGATTCTATTACATGGTAATGGATTCCATAAAGAGGAGGCTAATGATACTCAAAAGAAACTCTTCAATACCTTTTATTTTTTTACAAAAAATGTTGTTTAAAATTGTACTTACAAAGTTATATTTTGGAACAGCACATGGTTGTTTCATGCCTCTAATTCAGTACTTTGAAAGAAGAGGCATAAATACCAAAAGATCATGACCATGAGAGGCTACATGAGATCCTATGTCAGTGCAACAATAACCACAACTCAATAATAACCAGAAAAAAATACACACTGAAAGTGGACACTTAATACCTGACTATGTTACTTGCTAAATTCCTCCCATTTCTTATAGACATGGATAAGTGAAAATACTTTACAACTTCAAAGAAGGCTTCTGTATCACTGAACACACCTGTAATGCTAGCACATGAAAGGTAGGTTAGGAAAATCAGGAGTTCAAGGATCAGTGACCAATGATGTGAGAGAACACACATGTACAATCTAGTCTGCAACACCCTCCGTAGAATGACCTGGGGCATATTAGGTAAATCCCATCAGAAGAGGTAAAGACAGCCAGAAGTCTCCAGTTTATGAATGAAGGAAATTTTTTAAAAAATGAAGAACTATGAAAGGGGGCAGGAGGGAGACTCCTAATTTCTATATTTAACACTGAAACTCATGTAAAAATTCTAAAGATGAAACTGGAGAAACTAAGGGAGTCTCAGAACTGGCTTGTTTCTCTTTCAAATATGACCACATTTTTAAAAAAATTCATTTTCCTGCATTTTACAATAGTTGTCTCTCTCATTGTTTTTTGTGTGTTTGTTTGTTTGTTTGTTTGTTTGTTTTTTAATTTGCAGATCTTTTTTCCATTACACTTGTGAGAAAACGGGCTTTGACACTAAACCTTCTGATGATAGTATCACCCTTAAGTTGTATGTGCTCAAGGGTCCAGGGCTTTGGGGACCATCAAAGACACACTCCTGTTGCTGTCAGGAACTAGAGACATCCTGAGGAGAAAGACCACAGAATGATATTCAGTACTGATGCTGTGCCTCATAGCAAGCAGATACAGAAAACAAAAACAGAGGAGGCAGGGATGCCAACCTCCTAAGGATGGAGGACAACATAACACACAAGGACAGTCTAGTAACATGTGCAACGGAAAGGTCTCTGCAACTTTAGTAATAGCTGTCTGATTTAGAAATGATCTATAACCACCTTAAATATATTAGTAAAGTTAAGTAGAAAATTGCACAAACCAGAAAAAAAGGCAATGCTCATTTCATAAATTGAGATGAGTGTGTCCATAAAGGACCTATTCTGTGAGAAGTAATAGCTGGAGGCCGATTTAAGACAAAGAGCTCCAGAATACTGCCATAGGTTTTCAGGAAGAATTATTTGGGGGATCTCAGGGATGGACAGATGGCCCACTGATTAAAAAAAAAAAAAAGCACTGATTGCTGTTCAAGGAGACTAGCTCTCATTTCCTAACACATGCACAACATCATACACCATCTAAATCCAAACACAGGACATCTGAAAACATTTGCTGATCTCCACAGCCACCAGATACAATCATGGTGCTTACACATACATGCAGAGAAAAAAGTCATACACATAATAAAAATGACTGATATTTATTAATTAATGTAAGAGAAAGGGAAAGGAGTAAAAGATAGAAACATTGAAAATAACCACAACAGGAGAGATTATGGAAAATATTCTCCCTTAAGGACTCAGCCAGATCAAGGGCCAAAGCCAATTATCAGATACTCCAGTTTAGCTAGTCTGTTGTTATCTAGCTCACCATCTCTGCTCAGACTGTAGTAGNTGATATTTATTAATTAATGTAAGAGAAAGGGAAAGGAGTAAAAGATAGAAACATTGAAAATAACCACAACAGGAGAGATTATGGAAAATATTCTCCCTTAAGGACTCAGCCAGATCAAGGGCCAAAGCCAATTATCAGATACTCCAGTTTAGCTAGTCTGTTGTTATCTAGCTCACCATCTCTGCTCAGACTGTAGTAGTAGAGCAAGTTCAAGATCTCTATTGTTTCTCATAATCTGCATGTTGGAAATACAACTCAAGAATGAATGAGACTCAGGGCTCCAGGAGGTCAGCCTCACAAGAAAGGGAATAGAAATACCACAGCTCATAGGAGCCTGAAACCAACATGAAATGGGACACTGCCCTCCTCCTGGCACCTCAGAAAGTTCACTAGGCAGGGGTGGGGGTGAACAGAGAGCACCCCCTTCTGGACCTCAATGATGAAGAAAGCCAAGCACAGGGAGCCTAGAGTGGAAGCCTGGATGTGCTGGAAGGGACAGGGCCAAAGCTAGGCTTCCCTTGTCTGTGGTGATGTTGCACAGCATCCTTCTGGCTTCAGGATGAGATTCTTTATTTCAGTTCCAATACTCACTTGCTAGAGTCAGAGAGCAGGCCAGCATGGCTGCCAGGAAACAAGAGAAGGGCTGGATGTGGCAGTCTCTGGTTGGTCCATCCTTTCGTCTCAGCTCTAAACTTTCTCTATAACTCCTTCCATGGGTGTTTTGTTCCCAATTCTAAAAAGCGGCAAAGTGTCCATACTTTGGTCTTCATTCTTCTTGAGTTTTCTGTGTTTTGCAAATTGTATCTTGGGTATTCTTAGTTTCTGGGATAATATCAACTTATCAGTGAGTGAATATCATGTGAGTTCTTTTGTGATTGGGTTACCTCACTTAGGATGATACCCTTCAAAACAATCCATTTGCTCAGAAATTTCATAAATTCATTGTTTTTAATACCTGAGTACTCCATTGTGTAAATGTACCACATTTTCTGTATCCATTTCTCTGTTGAGGGACATCTGGGTTCTTTCCAGTTTCTGGCTATTATAAATAAGGCTGCTGTGAACATAGTGGAGCATGTGTTCTTATTACCAGTTGGAAAATCTTCTGGATATAAGCCTAGGAGAGGTATTGCTGGATCCTCTGGAAGTACTATGTCCAATATTCTGAGGAACTGCCAGACTGATTTCCAGAGTGGCTGTACAAGCTTGCAATCCCACCAACAATGGAGGAGTGTTCCTCTTTCTCCACATCCTCGCCAGCATCTGCTATCAAAGGAATTTTTTATCTTAGCCATTCTGACTGGTGTGAGGTAGAATCTCAGGGTTGTTTTGATTTGCATTTCCCTGATGATTAAGGATGTTGAATATTTTTTTCAGGTGCTTCTCAGCCATTCCGTATTCCTGGGGATCCATCCTATAATCAGCCACCAAATGCAGACACTATTTCATATGCCAGCAAGATTTTGCTGAAAGGTCCTGGATATAACTGTCTCTTCTGAGGCTATGCCAGTGTCTCACAAACACAGAAGTGGATGCTCACAATAGTTAGCTATTGATGGAACACAGGGCCCCAAAGGAGGAGCTAGAGAAAGTACCCAAGGAGCTGAAGGGGTCTGCAACCCTATTGGTGGAAGAACAATATGAACTAACCAGTACCCCCAGAGCTCATGTCTCTAGCTGTATATGTAGCAGAAGATGGCCTAGTTGGCCATCATTGGGAAGAGAGACCCCTTGCTATGCAAACTTTATATGCCCCAATACAGGGGAACTCCAGGGCCAAGAACTGGGAATGGGTGGGTAGGGGAGCATGGGGAGTGGTAGGGAGAAAGTAAAGGACATTCGTGATAGCATTTGAAATGCAAATGCAGAAAATAACTAATAAAAAATTGGAAAGAGGAATAAAAAAGAAATTCTACTCTTAAATATATAATGGAAATAATTTCTTATTATAATACAAAATTACACATTTGACACGAAGAACTTTTACCTGACAATCTGTTTTATGAACAGTTCAAAAAACATTGTTGTAACATATGGCACCCATATAAGACATGGATAGGATACAGTGTAATTTTTTAGAAAGTATATTTTCAAAACAACCTGTAGAAGTTCATTAAATTCATATTTCTCTACAATTTGAAAAAAAAAAAAGAAAAAAAAGAGAGGGGCTAGAGGTAACAAAATCTTCCTTGTAAATAATGACACACATTTACTCCAGAATGAGTTTCATTAATAATACATTTCTGAGCTTCTGGAAGAAGCTGGTTGACTTTGCTTAAAGTATCCAGTGGAACATACCGAGAAATGAAGGGTCATGAAAAGATTTATTATAGGGGACAAATTTCCAGAGCCTTGCTTCCTGACGGCAGATTCAGCTATGGTCCCTGATATCCTAGGAGTAGTGTCTTGGGACAAGTTTCTTACTCTGGTCTCCATACCTGTCATGTTGACAACATCCCTCTGATTCCTAGCCCAGATTCTGATCTGGCTGACAGAATCAAGGAAGGAAAAAGAAAACAAAGTCCTACAAAACTCCCTGGTATGATCATCCTCTTGCTGATCTGGGGTTTCCTTGCCTACTCTTATGTCATGGTCTTAAACTGGTGTAGTGAGGCTTCCTTCACTAATCCATAGCTTCTGGTGAGTAGAGACCACCCAGATCCTAAGAGGATCAGGAAGTTCACTATAGAGTTGGCTGCTCTGTCAGTGGCTATGCATACCATGTCCATAGGAGGCCAAGTGTACAAGGGGTAGGAAGTGAGAACAATAATGTAATACACACAGATCCCTGATGATAGGTACACAAAATTTCTCCTGTGTTTCTCTATGACATGACTTGACATTCCAAAGACCTTCAAGACACAAACATGCAGTCCAAAACTCTGTACATTCATTGGGAACATTTTAAAATTATCAACCTCCCATGTTATGGCCACCATTTAATGTCTCAGAGATTAAGGACCTATGTTTTCTTACCCTTATCCGTTTCCTGGGTCCTATGTAGTTGCAGCATTCTTTGCCCACTTCTGTGTTCACAGGGGCATCTTCTATTATGTCTAATCTTACCTTGATGGCACAGTTTGCATCTGTGGCATGGGGTAGCTTCCCTACTTCTGTAGCTGTTACAGGGCAGGGTGTGAAAAGGAAAGCAATGGTCATACAAAATGAGAAAGACTTCCTGTACCTCAGTTGCTCCTTCCCTGCAAAATACAATGGGCATAAGGACAGCTTTACTTAGATTAAAACTTTTTTTCTTTTTCCAGAGGCTTGTTTCTGTGTCCCAGATATAGAGGAGCCTCTGGGATTTGCTGCAGGAATGTCTCCAGGACAGCCCACAGCACTGAGCCCTCCCTACACTAACATGTGTCTGCTTTCCAGCCATCTCTTTCTCTCTTAGCAGAGGCTGGCTTAGAAATTTCCATCACTGATTAGACCTTTCTTTTCACTGAACTACAACATCACACTTCTTTATTGAAGATACACATTTGCCTAGTGTTTTGATATCTCTTCCTATAGTAGGTGGCTGGTTTGTGTATTAAGCATAAGTAAAACCTCATACAGAAAATGAAGTGTGATTTCCTGGTAGGACCTTTGTTCTCTGTGTGGAATACAGTATCTGCTGTGACAAAAAAGCAGCCAGGTAGAACCAAATGTATCATAAATTGAGGAGTGTTAGAGGTGCTGGGGAGACAGACAGCCCTGTGGGATATAAAGTCTGAATGCAGTCTCACCTGCTTGCTGGTTGCAGCCTTGCTGACATTGGGAGTCCTTCCTGGGTTCTGAGATGTCTACTGCAGCCCTGGGCAATCCTTCAAAGTTTGACACCACAGAAGTTAGTGGTCCCACCACTAGGCACACCCCATGAGTCAAGACTCAAATGCTGCTCACACTCTAGGCATGTTTTGTCAGTCTCACTTTGAAATAAGACCTGACCTCTGTAAGGATCTTCCTGCCATCTGGGGAGCACACTCTTGGAACCCGTGTCAATACTCTGTGCAGACTCTGGCCCTGACAGATTTCTAACACACTGTATTCCACATGGTCTGATTTAAAGCTTCTTCCATCCTGTGTATGTTATTCTGCCAGGTTTCAGCATGTATTCCAATCCTCTGACTCTCCTGAGAGTGTGGTTACTGCAGAGACTGAGGCTAACTAACTACCAGCTCAGGAGAGGTCTGTGTTTGGGTAGAGAAGGGAGAGGGTTTTCCACTATTTCTCCTCATATGGCTGCTTAAAACTTTTGTCTCCCTTGCTCTGTTTCTCCTGACTTAAAATATCTGTTCCTGAGTGCACAGTGGAATTTTTCAAGGGCCTTCTGTCTTTACCACAGCTCTGGTCACTTCTATTCAGTGAAGGTGCTCAATAGGCCAACAGTTGCCCATTTATGCATTCTGTACTTTTCCCTTTTACTCCTTTATATCATTTGCCTTTAAACTTTGCTAATAAGTTACATTATTCTTGCCATCACCACTGAGTCTAATAGTTTATATCCAAGCCACACTCACTTATTCCTGGCAGATTTTTCATGTGTTCCTGAGTGTCCAGGTCCTATCCAGCTTTGTTTAAGGCTTCTACAGTGAGTTAGACCTGTGCTCAGCACTTCATTGAGAAAGGTTCACTCTCCTGTTCTCAAAACAGGGAAAAAAAAAAAAAGAACACAGTGATTGCTGCTTACCCACCAAGTTTATCTGCAAGATCCTAACATGAGGGTTAGGCTAAAGTACAGGAGAGGAGGACTCTCCCCTGGTCTGCTCTGTATCGTTTCCTGAATTTCTTTGCAAATAAATTAGAGATTGCTAGCCATGGCTCACCTCCTCTCACAGCTGTTGTCTAACTTTCCCTAGTTCATTTGCTGGACAGTCTATGAGAGTGACCCAGTGTCTTCCTCTCCACAATGGATCTCCATGGTCTTTACTCCTGATCCTCCTGCCAGTGTGCAATGCCAGGTAGTTCACCCGAGACAATCTGAAGTGTGTCTACTTATGTGTGTGTAGAAAAGATTGCAGTATTTCAGATGAGATTTGAAGATAGGAAGTATTTAATTGCTACATGAATTCTTGTTTTGTTTTTTGTTTTTTTGTTTGTTTGATTGTTTGTTTGTTTTGCTCTTTAAGGCATGAATCGCCTCCAGGTCAGAAAGGCTTGAACTCCTTTGCTTCCCAATGACAAGTGTTACAGGCATACAAAACATTCCCTGCTACACTAGAAGAATTCTGTTAGAGAGTATTTTTAGTATTAAATAATATTTTGCACTGCCTTAGATTTTCTATTGCTATGAAGACACACTCTAACAGCCTCAAGTTCATGAATTCTGTGTCAATTTAGCAGAATCAAAGAGAAATTGAGATTCCAAGATTTACACAATTAACTATAACCTAGTTACCAACAATGGCCTACCCACTGCCTTTAGATCAGTGGTTCTAAACCAGAGGTCCACAACTGCCTTGGAAAACCTCTGTATCCAAAAATACTTACATTGAGATTAAAATACAAATGACAGTTATGAAGTAGCAAAAAGGGCAATTAGATGTTTGGGGGTCACCACAACATGAGGAACTGTATTAAAGTTTTCCATCATTAGGAAGGTGGAGAACCAGTGCTGTGGATAATCCACTGTGTCACATATGTCAGCAGCAGTGGAAAGCCCATTAATAAGAGACCAGAAAACAAAACAGGTGACCACTAGGGAATACCCGAACCCTTTTCCAACACTCCCAAGAGGGTTACCTCACCTCCAGGCAAATCATAGGCTGCAGAATACTGGAAGCTGACATCTCAGAGCAGCATTTCCAGCCCTGAGCCCAGAGCCACCAACACGGACTGAATTGTAACCAGCCAGGTCTGAACTCAGAGTCACATCACTACAAGTGACACTTACAGGGGTGCTTGCAAACTTCACAGAACTCTATATCAGGCAGTCTAGACTCTTCTCATTTATAGGTAGCAGATATCATGCCAGATAGCTGAATAAAGGACCTGCCTAAGTAACAACTATTTCTCCAAAATGTTGAACCTGCATCTGCTCCCACACAGGATTAGTAGAGCTCTTCTTCCTGCCCAGCCTGAACTCCTTTGCAATATAGTTAGAAATGAAATGTTTCTCCCACAACATAAAATTTTTAAAAAGTCCATTCATCAGCAACTGATCTCTCACCTAGTTGACTACAATGAAGATAATACCTAAGCTCCCAAGATAAGATTAGTGATTTTGAGTACAAGAATTCATCACAGTCAACTTAGGGGCTTTTTATTGTTTCCAAAGTTTTCTATGGAATATGTGTGGCAATATTAATGACTGACATCTTCACAATTGGTATGTAAAGGACATAGTCAAAAAACAATATACTTTGGAATAACATTCATAAAGGTAGCATCCATTCAGTGTGCAAGATTTTCCTCTGGATGTGAATGCAGCCAATAATGGAGGATTCAATAATGTTTGATGCCCTCAGTGTGGACAACCTTGAGAAAGTACCTCCTGTGCCCAGTTAGTGACTTATCAATGAAAAAAATTTACAATTAGCCCACTTGGTGTGCAAATTCCTTTTATTCCAAGCATTTTGGAGCCAGTAGCATGGATGGCTGAGTGCTGGGCCAGCCTGGTAAACATAGCCACTTCCAGCCCGGCCAGGCTACATACTGAGATGCTGTTTCTAAGGAAACCTTATATGAAGGGCCCTTGTTGCTCTCTCTTGCAGAGGAACAGAGTTGATTTCCCAGGACTTTGGTCTCGCAGTTCACATGTTCCTTAACTCCAGATCCAGGGTTTCTGACTAACTCTTCTCGAATCTATGAGTACCTGCCCCTTGAATACACACAGAGACACACAAAATTCATACAAATAAAGCTGAGTTTTAAAATTGTTTCTCAGAAAATATACGTGTGCAACTGCATTTTTAGCATTTCAAATATATATTTAAAAAAAAAAAAAACAGAAGACACAAAATCCTATGATCTGTGGTGGGGGAGATGTAAATAAAGATTCCCGGAAATGTGAAATGTCAAAAACAATCTTCCGGTGGCATTTACCATTTCAGAAAATTGTTCCTTCTCTTTTCATTCAGCTTACATGCAGGATAGTAATCAATATCTGCATTGAATCAAAAATCTCAAAAGGTCCAGTTCCTACCATAGTACATATGGATTGTTATAATCCACACAAGCACAGTCTCCACAGAAGGCTACACAAAGGCTAAGCATGAACAGAGATTCTAACATTGAAATGTTAGACAATTGATGACTTACAGGCCTCTGGGCTAGGACCTAAGGATGTTGTAACTTGGACCAGAAGGACAGACATGTGCTTAGACATTGATGCCAGAATACAAAGCTGTAGATCTGTTGCAAGGTGGGGAATTAGTACCCTAGACATTCTCAACCCAGGAATTGATCTCTCCAAGACACACCCCATCAGGTCTACGTCACTGCCTTTGGGAAATCTAAAAGAAGCCAATCAGTGTCAGGCACATCAGGTTATAAAGTGAAGACATACTAGTCCCGAGTGAGACTCCACTCTTCAGAGAGGATGAGGAACGCTGGATGCTGCACACTCCTCCTCCTCTTGGTGGCCATGAACCTGAACCAGTACTGTGCAGGTGAGTGAGGGACTGGAGGGAATTGGCCTTTTGGGGAGCAGAAAACAGCACCTGGACTCCTCATCTCTGCATCTTCTCCCTTGACTAAACAGACCCTCGCTGATCCCCTAGCTGGATCACCCCTGACCCTCTCCTGCAACTCAGGTCCACAGACACACACAGACACACCACCACCCCTGCTCTGTTCCCTACCAACCTGCTCTGAGTCCAGGCTGAAGAGTCAGGGTTTCAATGTGCTTCACCCACAGGCTCACACTGGCTGCACACGTTCAACACTGCATATGTGGAGCCTGGCATGATTAATTCCCGGTTCGTCCACACTAGCTATGTAGACTCTACACAATATCAGGTACTTGACAGCAAAGATCCAATGGCTACGTTGAAATCTCGGGCTGCATGGATGGCACAGGAGCATCCTGATTATTGGTACAAGGAGTTAGTAAAGATTCTGGAATCGGCACAGTATAATAGACGAGTGCTTCACTTCATGGTGGAAAAAAATGAACACAGAATGGACGGTGAGTCACCTCAGCTCTGAGGTCATGACACATAAATGTCCTCATGGTCTTACCCCAAATAAGCTCCACTCTAGGTCCCCAAGTCAGAGACTCATCCATAGACAAAGGGACCCCTGGAGGCCTTTGACCAGAAAGAACCACAGACTGATCTAGTTAAGGCTTAATTTGGGGACAAAATCCCGGGGGTGGGGCGGTAAGAAGCCCCACAGTGACCAGGGGCTGAATGGGGGTGGGGCAGATTATCCCACCCTGCAGGAAGTCTTTGGCTGCAATGTGGATAATGATGGGCACTTCCTCAGCGGTTACTACCGGCTTGCCTACTATGACTATGATTATGTATACCTGAACGAGAACCTGAGCTCCTGGAGTGGAGATGGAAAGGCAGGTGAATATGTGAAGAACGTCTGGGAGAATGGAGGTGATGCAAATATATGGAAGACGTACCTGAAAGGGAAGTGCACAGAAAGGCTTCTTAGATACCTGGTCTTTGGAAAGGAGACTTTGCTGCGCTCTGGTAAGAAACGCCCTTGTGAACCCCTCTGCTTTCTGAGATTGGAGCTCCAGTCTCCCTGAGGCCTCCTCCTCAGCAGAGAGGAGCTGGAATGCTTACACTTTCTTGCATCAAAGGGGTAAGGGAGCTCCTCAGATTCCTGACTCAACATGAGAGAGGGACTCTCCAGAGGATTCACCATTCACCCTTGAGAGTTCAGTGTGCTCATTAAACAGCAGTTCCCTTCCATCTGCATTGTGTATCATGGCCTCTCTCAGGCCTGATCACTGTGTATGCACCATGACAATGAATGACTGACTCCAGGGTTGCTGAGTCCCTAGACCCCTTCCCAATCAGAACCAGAAGGCTATATCTTTAGAAGGAGACACAAAGTCTCCTGCTCTGTGTTGGCTCATGCTTATTATAAAATATGCCAAGGAATAGATCATCCAGTTCCCGAGTTTAGGCTTCTGGGTGGACTCTGCTCCTTCCCTCATCCAAGTCTCCCATCCTTTCCAGGGATGGTACCATAAGCACTGCTCAGGCCCCAAGAGGAGTACAAAATACCTAAATTTTCCAATTGTTCCCATCAGATGTCCCCCAAACACATGTGACCCACCATGTAAGACCTGAAGGGAATGTCACCCTGAGGTGCTGGGCCCTGGGCTTCTACCCAGCTGACATCACCATGACCTGGAAGAGGGATGGGAACAACCACACCCAGGACATGGAGCTGCCAGACACCAGGCCTGCAGGGGATGGAACCTTCCAGAAGTGGGCATCTGTGGTGGTTCCTTCTGGAGAAGAGCTGAGATACACATGTCATGTGCACCATGAAGGGTTACCTGAACCTCTCACTCTGAAATGGGGTAAGGTGTTGGTAGGAGCACACACTCTGCTTCTGGGGAAATTATGAGCTCATTGGAGAGCCACAGCAGAATCAGGATTGAGAGCTAGGGTCAGACTCCTCACTTTTCCTTCCTTTCTCTCCTCAGAGCCTCCACACACCATTCCCATCATAGCAATTCTCATTGGTGTGGTTCTTGGAACTTTGGTGGTGGGAACTGTGGTCATTATTCTGGTGTGGAGGAAATAAAGGTAAGAAAGGGATTGGTGTATGATTTCTTGTATCCCTAGAGATCTCAAGGCCAAGGTATAAAATTACCCTGCCTCATTAAAGGAAAGATGTATTCACTCAGACACTAGAGCTTGTGTGCTAATATTAACTCTATCATAAAGCATAAAGGAAATATAGACAGATCCACTACCCTCTTGATGGAGGGAATGGAGACCTGATTCTGATTCCCCACAGAGAGAGATGTCATAGAGAAGGTCCCTGCTGAGAACAGACCTACAGAAGACCACTAAGTCATCTTTACATACAATCTTCTATTGTGTTTTCTCCTGCATCTATGGAGGTGCAGTCAAGTTCAAGAAACTTCCCTGGGGTTTGACCAGGAGATTCTTCTACTCCCATAACTTTACTGCTTCTACAGTCTCTCATTGGCTGCCCTCTTCCCACATTAGGGAAATAGGCATCTATAATTTGTTTGCCAGTAATCAAGTAGGAGTAGGTTTCTGAGCCCCTTGCAATAGGGAAGACAGGTACTCATTGTGGGTGATCACACATTTTTCCCTCTAGGACCTATCACTGTGGGCCCTTAACAGGTCTGATGCTGTACTGCCATAGGCATGGACAGTGAGTGCCCAGAGATTTGATGATCTCTCCCAATAGGATAGAAAATACTTGAAGAACATGTTCCTGAGCTGGGATCACTTGCTAGACTGGAATTATTGTTGGCATAGATGCCTGTTTGGTATCATGGTTTAATAATCACCAATCAGAATTTGTTCTTCGTAATTTCCTTATATAGTGTGAGATACAATCTTCTGTGACTTCAAAAGCTCCTGACTTTTCTTTCACTGGCTGACACCTGTGTCCAGGTCTCTGTCTCCTGTCAGGAGAGGCAGTTCTGGTAGACCTCCAGCACAAACTGACCTTTAGTTTCCAATGAGCTGTAAATATATTTTTCCATGTTTAACATGAGGATTTTGGTAATTTCTAATTGACTTCTTCCTATGGTTTATTTAGTGAGTAAACCCAATCAAAGCAAGATGAATGATATAGCAACTTTGTCTTGAGAAGTGGAAATCCATTCGTTGGGTCTTCTCTATATTTTTCTGAGTGCCATACTTTCTCTTCAACCCCATATTTAAATCTGTTAATTTCTCTTCCCAATAAATTTTAAATTTGATTCATACTGGTTGTCTTAAAATTTTTTCTTTCCATGTTAAAAATCTCATCTTCACTTAAGTAGAGATTTCTTGTAAGTGACACTTGTATTTACTCAGATTATAATATAAGATGAAAGCTGAATATTGGCTGTAGGAATATGCGGCTTGGACTGAGCCCAGAGCATGACCTTTTCTGTTCTAAATATTCCCTAGGCCTAGGCCTGAAAGCTTTCAGCCTCCGTACAATCTAATCTTCCAAACTGACTTATTCAATCCTGCTTTTCTCAGATTATGACTAAATTGCTTAATTGTCCTCATACTATCTTTGGCAATCTGTTCTAAATCCTCCTGCTCCTTCTCATGTTCTGGCGAGTTCTGTCTTCACCTGTGCCTTGCATGTTCTCTCTATAATCTAACTTTGTAAAACTGTCATGGTAAAACTTCAATACACACACCACATACCACACCACACTTTTCCCCCTTCCTGCTGTTCTCATCAGAGATGAGCATATGCTATTTCTGCTTGTTCTTTCAAATCTTTCTCTACTTCATCATTCTGTCTGGCCCTCAAATAGATGTCACTTTCAATTATGTCTGCTTACTTCTCAAACTAACCTTTCCTTCATTGCTGGGGATTAAAAGTGTATTCTAATGGTGTCTCTGCATTCCAGCCGGATTAGATCTTCGGATAGGATCCTTGGCCAGAGTAAACATGTTGCTGATTAAAATTCTCCTACAATTTCTAAACAGAAGTTCTTACACATGCAGCATGGAGCTGTCTACCCTACATCAAACTGGGACTGCCATTGTTCCTAATGGCCACAAAGGACTCTCTGAAACATTGTTGGCCAGGTTGCTTGTCTATCACTGAGCTGCTCTTTTGCTTTGCATGTCACGTACAGTCCTTCCCCTTAGCTATATGAATATCCAGTGTGGAGTTTGTTTTATTTTTGTGGGTTTTTTTTTTTATCTGTTGGTATGATTGAGTTTGTAACACTTGTATGTCTAGTGCCCATGGGTGTCAGAGGAGGGCCTCGGGTACCCTACAATGGGTGTTACAGGCAGCTGTGAACTGTCATGGAGACATTAGAAAACAAACACAAGTTCTCTGGCATAACAAGCAGTGTTCTTACCAAATAATAAGTACCAAGAGCTCCTAACAACTGAGCACTCTTTCTGCCCTTTAATTGTGTGTGTGTGTTTATGTGTGTATGTTTGTTGTGTATATATCTCCTTCTGTGTATGTGACTATGTGTAAGAGAGAGTAGAGAAAGAGAGCTACAGAGGCCAAATGTAACATTAGTATATACTATAGGTTCTTTCCCAGACCTAAGGACCATGATGGATTTGGTTTTTGCTCTCATTTTGTCAGGTGTTAGGGATATCCATGCTGGGTTCTAGGGTCTTTTTGTTGTTGTTGTTGTTGTTGTTGTTATTTTCTTTATTTACATTTCAAATGCTATCCCAAAAGTTCCCTATACCCTCCCCCTGCCCTGCTCCCCCACGCACCCACTCCCACTTCCTGGCCATGGCATTCCCCTGTACTGGGGCATATAAAGTTTGTAAGACCAAGGGGCCTCTCTTCCCAGTGTTGGCCAATTAGGCCAGCTTCTGCTACATATGCATCTAGAGACACTAGCTCTGGGGGTACTGTTTAGTTCATATTGTTGTTCCACCTAAAGGGTTGTAGACCCCTTCAACTACTTGGCTAATATCTCTAGCTCCTGCATTGGGGGCTCTCTGTTTGTAAGGTCAAAACCAGAAAGACCCCTACTCCAAACACGGGCTGTTCACGTACCCCAAGAATCATGAGAGACTGTCTTGATGCAAACTGCAAGAGGATTTTTAATCGGAGCTCCAGGACAACCTGTGTCTCATGCAAGAGACAGGGGAGTCGACCCCAACCTGAAATTTTACAAAGCTTATAAAGGCAAAAACCACAAACTCAAGGGGTCAAAGGGGGAGGGAAAAACCATAAATTTACCTAACAGTTAAGTCATGTGCTACCTTGGGCAACCTCCGGGGGCATTGAAACATTCCACAGAGATATTCAGAGGGTGTTGGCTATTCTGTGATTGTTCCAGGAAAAGCTTGCCCCGTAGCTAGGGCCAACGGTTCAGTACCTTATATTAGTTTAAAAGTTCAACTTCCTCCTGACACAAGGGACTCCATTTTGTCTTTGGTTACATACTACTCTTTCATGTTCCATCCTATAGATGAATGTGAGCATCCCCGTCTCTATTTGCCAGGCACTGGCATGGCCCCACTCAAGATAGTTATATCAGGGTTCTTTCAGAAAATCTTGCTGGCATATGCAATAGTGTCTGGATTTGGTGACAGATTATGGGATGGATCCCTGGATGTGGTACTCCCTGGGTGGTCCATCCTTTCCTCTTAGCTCCAATCTTTGTCTCCGTAACTCCTTTCATGGGTGTTTTGTTCTCTATTCTAAGAAGGAATAAAGTATGCATACTTTGGTTTCATCCTTCATGATTTCCTTGTGTTTTGCAAGTTGTATTGTGAGTATTCTAAGTTTCTGGGCTAATATCCACTTATCAGTGAGTGCATATCAAGTGACATCTTTTGTGATTGGGTTACCTCACTAAGAATGATTTCCTCTAGATACATCCATTTGCCCAAGAATTTCATAAATTCATTGTTTTTAATAGCTGAGTAGTACTCCATTGTATAAATGTACCACATTTTCTGTATCCGTTCCTCTGTTGAGGGACATCTGGGTTCTTTCCAGCTTCTGGCTATTATAAATAAGGCTGCTGTGAACATAGTGGAGCATGTGTTCTTATTACCAGTTGCAAAATTTTCTGGGTATATGCCCAGTAGAGGTATTACTGGATCTTTCGGTAGTACTATGTCCAATTGTCTAAGGAACCACCAGACTGATTTCCAGAGTGGTTGTACCAGCTTGCAATCCCACCAGCAATGGAGGAGTGTTCCTCTTTCTCCACATCGTCGCCAGCATCTGCTGTCACATGAATTTTTGATTTTAGCCATTCTGACTGGAGTTAGGTGGAATCTCATGGTTGTTTTGATTTGCAATTCCCTGATGATTAAGGATGTTGAATATTTTTTCAGGTACTTCTCTGCCTTTTGGTATTCCTCAGTTGAGAATTCTTTGTTTTACCCCATTTTTTAATGGGGTTATTTGGAATTCTGGAGTCCAGCTTCTTGAGCTCTTTGTATATATTGGATATTATTCCCCTATCAGATTTAGGATTGGTAAAAATCCTTTCCCAATCTGTTAGTGACTTTTTTGTCTTATTGACAGTGTCTTTTGCCTTACAGAAGCTTTGCAATTTTATAAGGTCCCATTCGTCAATTCTTGATCTTACAGCACAAGCCTTTGCTGTTCTTTTCTAAGAATTTTTCCCCTGTGCCCATATCTTCAAGGGTTTCCCCCACTTTCTCCTCTATAAATTTCAGTGTTTCTGGTTTTATGTGGAGATCTTTGATCCACTTAGACCTGAGCTTTGTACAAGGAGATAAGAATGGATCAATTTGCATTCTTCTGCATGATAACTGCCAGTTGTGCCAGCACCATTTGTTGAAAATGCTGTCTTTTTTTCCACTGGATAGTTTTAGCTCCTTTGTCAAAGATCAAATGACCATAGGTGTGTGTGTTCATTTCTGGGTCTTCAGTTCTATTCCATTGATCTACCTGTCTGTTGCTGTATCAGTACCATGCAGTTTTTACCACAATTGCTCTATAGTACAACTTGAGATCTGGCATGGTGATTCCAACAGAGGCTCTTTTATTGTTGAGAATAGTTTTTGCTATCCTAGGTTTTTGTTATTCCAGATGAATTTACAAATTGCCCTTTCTAACTCAGTAAAGAATTGAGTTGGAATTTTGATGGGGATTGCATTGAATCTGTAGATTGCTTTGGCAGGATAGTCATTTTGACTATATTAATCCTGCCAATCCATGAGCATGGGAGATCTTTCCATTTTCTGAGATCTTCTTCAATTTCTTTCTTCAGAGACTTGAAATTCTTATCATTACAGACCTTTCACTTCCTTAGTTAGATTCACACCAAGGTATTTTATATTTTTGTGACTATTGTGAAGGGTGTTGTTTCCCTAATTTCTTTCTCATTCTGTTTATCCTTTGTGTATAGAAAGGCCACTGACTTGTTTGAGTTAATTTTATATTCAGCAACTGCACTGAAACTATTTATCAGGTTTGGGAGTTCTCTACTGGAATTTTTATGCTCACTTATATATACTATCAAATCATCTGCAAAGAGTGATATTTTGACTTCTTCCTTTCCAATTTGAATCCTCTTGATATACTTTTGTTGTCAAATTACTCTGGCTAGCACTTCAAGTACTATACTGAATAGGTAGGGAGAAAGTGGGCAGCCTTGTCTGGTCCTCGATTTTAGTGGGATTGCTTCCAGTTTCTCTCAATTTAGTTTGATGTTGGCTACTGGTTTGCTGTAGATTGCTTTTATTATGTTTAGGTATGGGCCTTGAATTTCTGATCTTTCCAAGACTTTTATCATGAATGGGTGTTGGATTTTGTCAAATGCTTTCTCAGCATCTAAGGAGAGGATCATGTAGTTTTTGTCTTTGAGTTTGTTTATATAGTGCATTATGTTGATGGATTTCCCCATATTAAACCATCCCTGCACCCCTGGGATGAAGCCTACTTGGTCATGATGGATGATCTTTTTGATGTGTTCTTGGATTCGGTTTGCGAGGATTTTACTGAGTATTTTGGCATCGATATTCATGAGAGAAATTGGTCTGAAGTTCTCTAATTTTGTTGGATCTTTAGGTATCAGAGTAATTGTGGCTTCATAGAATGAATTAGGTAGAGTACCTTCTGTTTCTATTTTGTGGAATAGTTTGAGGAGAGTTGGAATTAGGTCTTCTTTGAAGGTCTGATAGAACTCAGCACTAAACCTATCTGGTCCTGAGCTTTTTTTGGTTGGGAGACTATTGATGACTGCTTCTATTTCTTTTTTTCAATATTTTTTATTAGATATTTTCTTAATTTACATTTCAAATGCTATCCCAAAAGTTCCCTTCCCCCGCCCTGTTCCCCTGCAGACCCACTCCCACTTCTTGGCACTGGTGTTACCCTGTATTGGGGTATATAAAGATTGCTATACCAAGGGGCCTCTTCTTCTAATGATGGCCAACTAGGCCATCTTCTGCTACATGTGGAGCTAGAGACACGAGTTCTGGGGGTTCTGATTAGCTCATATTGTTGTTCCTCTTCTATTTCCTTAGAGAATATGGGACTGTTTAGATTGTTAATTTGATCCTGATTTAACTTTGGTACCTGGTATCTGTCTAGAAAGTTGTCCATTTCATCCAGGTTTTCCAGTTTTGTTGAATATAGCCTTTTGTAGTAGGATCTGATGATGTTTTGATTTCCTCAGGTTCTGTTATTATGTCTCCTTTTTCATTTCTGATTTTGTTGATTAGATTACTGTCCCTGTGCCCTCTAGTGAGTCTGGCTAAGGGTTTATCTATCTTGTTGATTTTCTCAAAGAAGCAGCTCCTGGTTTGGTTGATTCTTTGAATAGTTCTTTTGTTTTCACTTGGTTGATTTTAGCCCTGAGTTTGATTACTTCCTGCCCTCTACTCCTCTTGGGTGAATTTGCTTCCTTTAGTTCTAGAGCTTCTAGGTGGTCTGTCAGGCTGCTAGTGTATGCTCTCTCTAGTTTCTTTTTGGAGGCACTCAGGAGGACTATAAGTTTTCCTCTTAGTAATGCCTTCATTTTGTCCCATTAGTTTAGGTATGTTGTGGCTTCATTTTCATTTAACTCTAAAAAGTCTTTAATTACTTTCTTTATTTCTTCCGTGACCAATGTATCAGTGAGTAGAGTGTTGTTCAGTTTCCTCATGAATGCTGGCTTTCTATTATTAATGCTGTTATTGAAGATCATCCTTAGTGCGTGGTGATATGATAGAATGCATGGGATAATTTCAATATTTTTGTATCTGTTGAGGCCTATTTTGTGACTGATTATATGGTCAATTTTGGAGGAGGTACCATGTGGTACTGAGAAGAAGGTATATCCTTTTGTTTTAGGATAAATAATATGTTAAATCCATTTGTTTCATAATTTCTGTTAGTGTCCATGTGTCTCTGTTTAGTTTCTGTTTCCAGGATCTGTCCAATGGTAAGAGCAGAATGTTGAAGTCTCCCACTATTATTGTGTGAGGCACAATGTGTGCTTTGAGCTTTACTAAAGTTTCTTTAATGAATATGGCTGCTCTTGCATTTGGAGCATAGATATTCAGAATTGAGAGTTCATCTTGGTTGATTTTACCTTTGATGAGTATGAAGTGCCCCTCCTTGTCTTTTTTGATAACTTTGGGTTGAAAGTCAATTTTATTCCATATTAGAATGGCTACTCCAGCTTGTTTCTTCAGACCGTTTGCTTGGAAAATTGTTTTCCAGCCTTTCACTCTGAGGTAGTGTCTGTCTTTTTTCCTGAGGTGGGTTTCCTGTAAGCAGCAAAATGTTGGGTCTTGTTTGTGTAGCCAGTCTATTATTCTATGTCTTTTTATTGGGGAATTGAGTCCATTGATTTTAAGAGAAATTAAAGAAAAGTAATTGTTTCCTCTTGTTATTTTTGTTGTTAAAGTTGGGATTCTGTTCTTCCTGCTGTTTTCTTTTAAGTTTGTTGTAGGATTACTTTCTTGCTTTTTCAAAGGGTGTAATTTCAGTCCTTGTGTTGGTGTTTTCCTGTTATTATCCTTAGAAGGGCTGGATTCGTGGAAAGGTATTGTGTGAACTTGGTTTTGTCATGGAATACTTTTGTTTCTCCATCTATGGTAATTGAGAGTTTTGCTGGATATAGCAGCCTGGGCTGGCATTTGTGTTCTCTTAGGGTCTGTATGACATCTGTCCAGGAACTTCTGGCTTTCATAGTCTCTGGTGAGAAGTCTGGTGTAATTCTAATAGGCCTGCCTACATGTGTTACTTGACCTTTTTCCCTTACTGCTTTTAATATTCTGTCTTTATTTAGTGCTGTTCTGATTATCATGAGTTGGGAGGAGTTTCTTTTCTGGTCCAGTCTATTTGGAGTTCTGTAGGCTTCTTGTAGGTTCATGGGCATCTCTCTCTTTAGGTTTGGGAAGTTTTCTTCTATAATTTTATTGAAGATATTTGCTGGCCCTTTAAGTTGAAAATCTTCATTCTCATCTACCCCTATTATCCGTAGGTTTGGTCTTCTCATTGTGTCCTGGATTTCCTGGATGTTTTGAGTTAAGATCTTCTTGCATTTTTCATTTTCTTTGATTGTTGTGCCCATGTTCTTTATGGAATCTTCTGCACCTGAGATTCTCTCTTTCATCTCTTGTATTCTGTTGCTGATGCTCACATCTATGGTTCCTGATTTCTTTCCTAGGATTTCTATCTCCAGAGTTGTCTTACTTTGGGTTTTCTTCATTGTTTCTATGTCCCTTTTTAGGCCTTGGATAGTTTTCTTCAATTACATCACTTATTTGGTTGTGTTTTCTTGTAATTCTTTAAGGGATTTTTCTGTTTTCTCTTTAAGGACTTTACCTGTTTAGCAGTGTTTTCCTGTGATTCCTTAAGGATTTCTACCTCTTTAGTGCTGTTCTCCTGTATTTCTTTAAGTGAGTTATTAAAGTCCTTCTTAAGATCCTCTACCAGCATCATGAAACATGATTTTGAATCCAAATCTTGCTTTTTGGAGGTGTTGGGGTATCCAGGAGTGGCTGAGGTGGGAGTGCTAGGTTCTGAAGTTGGTGAGCAATCATGTTTTCTGTTGGTAAGATTCTTATGTTTGCCTTTCGCCATTTGGTAATCCCTGGAGTTAGTTGTTATAGTTGTCTCTAGCTGGAGCCTGTTCCTCCTGTGATTCTGTTAGCCTCTGTCAGCTGTCCTGGGAGTCCTGCTCTATTCTGAGTCTCAGTGGTCAGAGCACTCACTTCAGGCAAAATCTCCTCTTGCAGGGAAAGTGCACAGAGGTCTGGTGTTCAGACCTGTCTCCTGGTTGAAGATGAAGGCCCGAACCGGGGCCTGTACCAGAAGATGGGTTGCCTCCACAGTCTGTGAGCTCCCCTGCACAGCCTGCTCTGGGGGTCACAGCCCTCCTGGGCAGCCACCTCTCCTCTGGTGGGGAAGGTGCCTGGATGTCTGCAGCCTGAAATGGGGGTCTGTCCCAGAGGCTGTGTTGCTTCCTCACTCTGCTTGCTCACCCTCCACAGTCCACAAGCTGATCTGCGCACACTGGTCTCAGAGGGACCCAGGAGACAAGATTGGGCTCTTAGGTCTTAATGGTGCCTCTTACATAACATCACTTCTGTAAGGGGCTTGGCAGGGTAATGTTTCAATATGGCCTTGATGGGAGTGACCTTGTCCTAGTGTACAATATCTACACAATCTCACTGATTTGTACACATGAATAGAACAGCTATCCAGGCATGGTTGTGTATGGTGGTTAAAATTAACTGGGACTTTGTAACCACCTTTGATTATTTAGTTCCCAAATAAAAAATACAAACCCTTTACATTCATCATAAGCCTTAAAAGCACTAGAGTTGGGAATATATCAACCTTCTATGCTACCTTGTCTATATCATTATCAGCAACCTGTAGATATGACTGCGCATGTTCCATCTGAGCTGCTCCTAATCCAACTAGCTGGCCTTCAAGGCCATGCTCTCATGATCTACCCACCTCAAGATGTCTTCTTCTCCCTTCTTCTCTCTCTCCTTTTTTCCTTGTCTTCTCTCCTCACACCCAAGCTCAGCAACTGAAACAATGCCTACCTCTCTTCTGCACAACTCCAGGCTTTCTTTCCTATGTTTATTTAATATGAAGTTTTAAATATGAAGCAAAGTGACAGAGCATCACGTGGTGTGTGTGTGTGTGTGGATTCCTTTGTCCCCGAGGATCTATCAATCTGGGGGCAACCAATCTTGGGGGCCAATATATAGCATTACAATCCATAGCAAACGACCTAACTTCAACAGTAGAACCTTAATCCCAGCCCTTGGGAGGCAGAAGAAGCAGCAGGTGTATTCCTGTGATTGTGTCCCAAGCTTGTCTACAGAGCAAGTTCCAGAATATCCAAGGGCGCCTAATGAGGCATTGATAAAATTAACAAATTAATAAAACAAATTAGAGCAGCTTTTCACATGTCAACAATACTTCAACAAAAAATGATTTAAAGGCTGGATTTTATTCTAAAGGAGTCTTAGAATTTCTTGGCTAAAAGAAGAGAGCTAGGTTCAAAGTAAATTTTTACTTTATAAGGTGATGCAGACTTCTCCAGAAAACCATGCCATGTTGCCTGAGCTCCTGGCACACTGTCACTATCTAGTGTGTTGATGTCCCTTGGGTTAGGTCACACTAATCAGGACACAGGGGATACATGCTTTATTGAATTTTCCATCATCTTTTATAGGAGAACAGGATTAAGATTGCCCACAGATTCCAATTCTCAACAGCTTCTGTTTCTTAAGCAATAGTTTATCTCGGTTCAAGATGACCCCAACCTCCTTGAAGACTGAGAAATTGGTCAGCAGTCCAAAGCTATTATGGGTTTCCTAGATTAAATAAAACAAAGAGTCTCATGAGAAAATGATCATGGAGGCCACTTCCTCGGGCATGCAGCTCACTTGGCAGACATCAGTGTTCTCTGCTAAGAAAGGATGCTCTCTTGGTGTCCCATATTCTGGGACTTACAGATATCCTTAAGTCACCTCAAAGCTAGTAGGCTGGAGCAGTCACCTCATGCCATTTCTCTACAGCTCACAGTGCTCAATATCTGCTGGCCATCATTACAGTACTCTTAACCAATGAGCCTTTTCTCTAGTCCCAGGCTTCCTCTTCATTTTATTGAATGAGAATACTTCTGATTAATAAATTATTAATAATATATTACTGAGAAATTATTGTGAAACAACTTTTAAAAAATATCGAACATCTATAAAACAACTTTTCTTACAATGCTATTTCGAGCCAGGCAGGAAATCAGCCTGGAGAAGGTGTAAAGAGATGGAGGCTTGATACCAAAGAACAGGTAACCAGCCATGAGGCAAAAATGTAGATTAAAGTAAATGGGTTACTCTAAGTTTTGAACTAGTCAGAGAAGAGCCTAGCTATATTGACAAGGTATGTGTAAATTTATTTTGATTCTGAGTTTAATTTGTGAGGGCATAGGGACTGGGAGGAAGAACTGGGAAATAACTTCCACACATAAGGGTCATGGGGCCTTCCAAGTGAAAGGCTGAAACAAACAAATGGATAAACCTAAAATTAAAGTTAAACTTATTCCTAATAAATATATCAGTGTTACTATGTAAATGAAACAGTCAATGAAAATGGTTGCACTTTTTGTGTGATACTAATATTTTATGGATAACTATAGTTACCAACCCTCATCAAAGAAGCAAACAGACCAACACAGAGAATCATGACAGTGCACAGCACAGAGATCAAGAGATCGTGGGGAGGCCAGTCCCCACTGATAGATCAACATTAGAGCTCCTGTACAGAAGGAATGGAAAGATTACAAAAGCCAGAACAGCAGGAGGTCTGAGAAACAGTCTCTCCTAGAAATAACTGCATAAACAAGACAGGAGTAACAGCAACAAACATGATAAAGTGAAAGAGGGAACTGCTGTAGATGAAGAATTGTAAGCAACTGATGATTGCTGAGCTAGAATTATCCTCTTCAGGGATGAGCCTCTTATTGGATGGCCAGTGGAGAGCAGTCAGCCCTGAAACCATAGACACACAAACAACAAACACAGAATCAGCATGTTGCATTTATATACTGGTGTGTGTAAACACAGACACACATACATTGTTACCTACGCAGACATATGTAACAATGATGGAGAAAGAAAAAGAAGCTATTAAGGGGAAGAACTTGGAAGGGGTTGGAAGGACAGTAACTGAGAAGTGTTAGAGGGAGGCAAACCGGGATGATGCAATTCTACTTCAATCAAAATGTGTCTAAGAAATAAACTGGGATAGGTGGCCTGGAATCTCTTGACAAGCACAGCAACACCAGAGCCCAAGAGAGGCACGGGCACCAGTGGATGGAAAACCAGGAAAGCTCCTGCAAGGCCTATTTCTGGTTTGCATTCTCATTTTATACTCTAAGACCACAAGGTGGGGATGACAAGCAAGGTTACACTTTGAGAGCCAGCAGGTTGTTAAGGGCAATGAGGCATTGTTTCAGCGACTTCTCCAGGTCATTCTGTTCCAGGTGGAAAGTGAGGTTAATCTTAGAACTCAGCAACACTCAATGCTTTACATAAACTATTAAATACTTCAATGTATCAGTCAGCATCTTAGTTTACCTCAACTGACTATAACTCCAGTTCCAAGATGTCTGTTGCCACCTTCTGGTCACCTGTGGTACTGCATGCATGTGGTACACTGGCAAACATGCATGCAAAATATCCATACATGCAAAGTAAAATAAAACTTTAAAAGGTGTCAGGCACTTACTAAGGGTTTATCAGGTTTTACTGGGGTCACACAGAGGACAGGTATTTAATTCATCTTATGAACTATAGGATGAGAGAGAGAGTTGAGGTACAGAAATCATATAGTTTAAAACAGAGACAGCAGGGGAGAGGATGGGTGGAATGTAGCTCAATTCCTATAGTGCTTTGTCCAACACACAGAAATACCTGGATTTCATCTCCAGAAAGCATAAAACAGATATGGTATCAGGATCCATGGAACTTGTCTCATTTAACCAAAACAAAAGCATTGTAGCTGGGGAGGTCCCTCAGTGAACAAGGGCACTTGCTGCTCTTCCAGATATGTCATCACAACCAGAGAAAGTCCCAAAGAATCCTATGTCACCCTAGATCCTAGTGCTCTGACCTGCAACTAACCTTGAATAATGCATGAATTGAAAATGTACCTTGGGAGATTAAAAGGGAATTTTGAGCTAATTTATCCTGACCCTGGAAATTGGAGATCAGAAAAGATCGTTGCTTTCAGAAAAATTTGTTAGGTGTCTTGTTGGTACAACAAAATATATGACAAGAACAGCCTAAGACAAGAGGCTTATTTTGGCTCACAGTTGGAAAGAACTGTCTGTCGTGGGAGGAGAGACAAGATGATATGGTGTAGGCTTAAATTTTTCTCACCCTAAATTTAACAATGTTTCTTAAATGCTTTAACCTCCTTTCTCCCCACTCCCCTCCAGAGGGAGTGGGAAAGAAAGGTGATTAGGATATAGGAAAGTGGACCTGTTTTGAAATAGTTCTTTAGAGCAAATTCCACCTGCATTGCAAGATAAGCAGTTCAGTTCACAAGTGAGCAACAGCAGCTTACAAATACATGCAAATACTTCAGCCATCTACCAGCCGTCCAGTTCTGTAGAGTCTGGATACAAAACAGGAACCAGTGCTGGTGGCACAGTCATACAGGAACAGCCAGGACTCAGCCAAATCGGCGGGAGTCAGCAGGAGAGATTAGGACAACCAGGAACACTGGAAGCTCTCACCTGTGCCATTCTCAACAAATTGAAGATCAGGAAGTGTTGCAAAGCTAGTTCTACAGGCAAGTCCCTCTCACAGTCCATTGAGTCCCATTTATACTCAACACACACACATACACACAGACACACACACACACATATACATATACACACACACATCAGGTGTCTTCCCTCAGCACATGAGTCTGTCTTATCTCCACTCGAGGCTTTATCAGCTGACATCACTCGGCCAATCAGCTGGATATAAGAAGAAGATGCCTCCACACCACCAGGAGCTTATGGTGCATTTCTCTTTATAGACTCCCCAGAGACGAAAGGAGCTCCACAACACATGTAAGATGAATCAACACATGCCTGGAATGAGTGAAGAATCCTCCATCTCCAGTCCTTTCACTTGCTCGCTCTAGCAACACACCCTTTCTCCTGTAAGTGCTTCAGAAAAATGTCCCTTCACATGTCTGCTTTAGCAAACCATATTTTTCCTAATTCCTGCTCCAGGAAAGAATTCCTTCATGTGTTTACCCCACCAAAACAGCATCTGCCAACAAAATGATTTTCCTAAGAATTCCTAAGTCTCCACTTCAGGATAGCATCTCTGTTGCAGCAGCATGGGAGGCTGCTGGCTCTGGTCTCAACCAATCAGGAGACTCAGCATAAGGAATGCAGTGCTCATCTGGCTTCTGCCCCCCCCCCTCCTTGTATTTAGTCTAGGATTATAGAGTCACCTGCCTTTAGTTAAACCTCTCTGCAAATGCAATTGAAGGGCATGCCCAAAGGTTTGTCTCATAGATGACCCTAAATCCATTCACCATGACAAAAAAGATTAATCATTGCAGTTAGTCTATGAGAAACAAGAGGAGATGTGATTTTAATTTTTTTTCCTTGCTGAGAAGAGGATAAAAAGAACCTCAATGGAGGACTTCTGCTATGGTAGAGTCCAACCAAAACCTGGTCACAACAGGCCACTCCGGAGTGAAATCTCTGGAGGGCATCTGAGGAAGCTGCTGTTTGATGGAGTTGCTGTGACTGCAGACACTGGGTGCTGCAGCTGCTCCTGGTGCTATGGGAGCAGATGCTGGAGGCTCATTTTGCAGGCACCTGGCAAGGAGCCTACAAGACACAGAGAGCCATGCTTTCCCTTCATGCTTCTCTACTGCCATCTACTGGATAAGCTTCAGAGTCAGCTGGAAAACAAAGAACAGATCACTAAGGGCTCAGGATCATCTGTGGCTGAGATGCAGTATAAATAGTTTCTCACACAATGAGAACAATACCTGAGCCTTCTAGCAAACAGAAAATTGGAGGGAGATCACAACCAATAAATATGGTACTGATACGCTGCAATGCTCATGGAGGTCTTTGGGTTCTTTTTGCTTTGTAATCAGTATATTAAAGAGACATTAACAAATTTCAAAGATTGTTTAAATTCTAATAACCAAACTTATGGTTGACATGAACATATGGTGACATTACATATACAATTACGACCATTCTTCACAATCTGCTACCTTACAAATGTTAAATTATGATTACTTTGGAGCCTAAATCAAGTTTAAAATAGCAACCAGCATGCATTAGGAACACCTTATACATGAAAATTACTTTTCACTTTGAGGGAGTTAGTAATTGAGGGTTTTTAAATGCTGAAGTGAATTAGAAGAAACCACCTCTCTCTAGATGTAGAGCAGGTGTTGAATACGGGTAAGCCCCTGCTAAATTCTGAAATAGATATTAATATTCATCCATTTTAGACATTTATATTCTGAACAGTCTTTCACACATTACTAATCCTGGAATAATCAAGACACTGGGAGTGGGGAAATCTGACCACCTAGTCAGCAGAGATTGGACTTTCCTTTGCTGTTGGAGGCACCTGGTAGAAAGCCATTAATCTAGTGGATGTGATAAAAGTTTAACAACAACAACCAAAAAATGCAATTTAGACACGCCTGCATGTAAGGAAACATCAAACAGAGAAGGGGTGGGAAGAATGGAAGAGACAGGAAGTTTACTGTGATAGAGCATCTCTTAGGAATATCAGAAGCTGTAACCATGAAATCCCACCAACATGTCTGCCCAAACATGGGCTGAATGAGACAATGGCAATATTCATGACAAAGTGACCAAAGAAAAGTCCAGGAGGCCTCAGTCCTCCACAGAGAACAACAGGCACCTAAGGAAATCTGGGATTGGGAAGAATAGTCGTCCACAGACAGAAGCATCAAGTAGTTATCCATTACCACATGGTCAGGTTGAAAACATATATACTAATACTGTTATATAGAATGAGCAGGTAATATATAAGAGTGTAGGGGTGTGGTATGTGTGGTATGTGGAACACACACACATACACACACATCGAGCAGGTACATAATAACAGTAAATTAAAAAAATCCATTTGGAAAAGAATAGAAGAGTTTTATGGGGTAGAGAAAAGTGAAAGAGAAATGTGATTAATTATATGATAATCTCAAAGTAAAAAAAAAATTTTAAAAATTTAAAAACAACTTAGAGGATAAAGAGACTTATTGTAGGTTAAAATTCCAAGTCTCCCTCCATCATTGCGAAAAAACCAAGGAAGGATCTTCAAATGACTAAATCAAGAAGAGAGAATCCAACCTGGGAAACAGATAGACCAACTACAGATCTTCACCTCTATCTCAGCTCCCCAAAATTCAATTCCTCAGTCTCATTCCGAGTTCTAAAGTCCACCATCTGCTGTGACTCCCCCTTTTGGTCTGCCCCTTTCTCCAGTGGACCACACAGATCTTCTAGTCCAAATTTCTTTCTCTCTGACTCATGGCATATCCCAGTCCCCAAAGCCAACAGGCATTCCCTGGGAGCCTGCAGACCACTTTGACCAAGAAAGAAGGTAGGCTACTTTCACATCTCCACGTCTCCTCCATTACTGCAAGTCTGACCCACCATTCTCATCTCTACCTGTTGCAGACCTTCTTCTCTGTGG